>VDFB02168118.1:149083717-149219770 GCA_007258455.2 Sequoia sempervirens | reverse complement strand
CTATAAAAGAGGCATGATGTAATTGATTTTGAGATGTAATCAAATCTGATGAAGTAATTAAAATATATTTTGTGTAGCAGCACATTGTGCAAATTATTGTGTTTATCTGAATAGATGTGTTGATCAAGTTATTGTGTTTCTATGTATTTGTTTTTCGTTTATCTCCATTAAATCTAACCTAACATGTTAGATTTAATGGAGATAAACAAAAAACAAATACATAGAAAACAATAACTTGCTCAACACATCAATTCAAAATAAACACAATAATTTGCACAATATGTTGCTACACACAAAATATATTTTATTACTTCATCATATTTGATTACATATCAAAATCAATTACATCATGCCTCTTTTATAGAGGATTTCACAACTTACAAAAAAAATCTAGAACATGCAAACTCTAGAAAAACTTAACTAAATTTTAGCTTATTTCTAATTACAATAGATATTGCTCATGCAAAACTGCAGTTTCTATTTCCACAACCAATGTTTCTATTTCCTCAACCAATGGGAGAAATTACTTTTAAGACTCCCCCTTAATTTTGACCACATGATTTAGGATTTTCATTCTTCAAAATCTTGTTTTTCAAATCTTCTCACTCACTTAATCTTTGATCTTCATGATACCTTCAAATTATCTTCAACTCTTCACCAATTGTTGTGGCAGTCCTTCAAACTTTGTTTGAAAACCAACATTTCTTTTACCATGCCAATATTTAGGCTTATACATTCTTTTAAACATACCTGTAACTTTTCTCCAATTGGATCCATCGATCCATCCATAATTGATCTTCATACTTGATCTTTCATAGATTGTTCATTCCACTCTCTGTTCCAACAAGTTTTTTCTGAGTGATTTTTCAACCCACAAATTTTACAAGGATTAAGATCCCAACATTTCTCTTTTTTATGTCCTCCCATGTAACAATGAGAACATTGCATAAACTCCATGCTTTTAACTAATTTACATGAACCTGTAACACTTACATCATCATTTTTATTTCTCTGACCATACCCAAGGCCTTCATTTCTTGGCCTCACAATTGGTTGTATGGTCTCTCTCATTCCTTGCCCATGTTTTCCCAAACCTTTACCTTTATAACCCCTTTTTTTCATAATTTTAAAACCTACATTTCTCTCATTACCATTTACTTTATAATCTTTATGTTTACATTCCTCATTTATAAGAACTTCAACTTTATCACATAAATCATTTGATTTATCAACTAAACAATACAAATCCTCTGTACTACAAGCAACATCACTTACCAAGTATTTTTTCTTTAAACATTCATTTTCTTCTTTCAACTTACATATTTCTTCCTTCTACAAACAATTTTCTTCTTCTAACAATTTCAGTTTTTCTTCAAAATCTTTTTCCATTTTCTTAACCTCATCAAACAATTTTATTTTTTCTTCTAATTCTTCATTCTTTCTTTTAACATCACCCAATTCTTTTCCATGATTCTCAATTTCACATAAACACTCATATTTCTCTTTTATCAACTCCTTTATTTTTCATGCTAATTCAAAATTATCTTTTTTCACTTTCATCAATTCTTCCTCTAAAAGTTCATTTTCTTTCATAACACGTTTACCAACTTTACCCATTGAAACAAATGATTAACTACACCTTACCTTTGCACTTGACTATGATTTTGCTACCAAGTTTTCTTTCAACCAACTTCAAACAATTTCTTTTTCCTTTACTCAAACTATGATTTTCAATTTAAACAACTAGATCTCCCCCTTAACAACAACAAAATAAAACACTGCAACTTACTTTTTATCTTACCCTTTCAGTGACTTTAAATTGCATCTCTCTTTGACTGGGGCTTCTATGCATTTCTTTCAATGACTATCAGCTCTTCACATAATCTTCTTAACTCCTTCATACATTAAACAATGATCTACCAACATTTCTTATGACAATGAACCTTCATTGAACAATTTTGACCTCTTGCAAACCTTTTTTTCTTTCGGAAAACACTTTTTTCCTTCAAGCGGCTTCACATCAACAACTTTCTCTATTGCTGTGATTAACAACAAACAATCTCCTTTGAAAACTATTGACGCTCAGATATAATCTGCAATAAAACAAAACACAATCCTCTTTTTATAATATATAATTTGCAACATACGCGTATCTCATTTTATTCACCCCTTACAATTTTTTTTGCATCATCTCTTACTACTGCAAATTCTCAAACCCAGATTTTTTTTTTGAGCTGGCTCTGATACCACATGTTAGATTTAATGGAGATAAACAAAAAACAAATACATAGAAAACAATAACTTGCTCAACACATCAATTCAAAATAAACACAATAATTTGCACAATATGTTGCTACACACAAAATATATTTTATTACTTCATCAGATTTGATTACATATCAAAATCAATTACATCATGCCTCTTTTATAGAGGATTTCACAACTTACAAAAAAAAATCTAAAACATGCAAACTGTAGAAAAACTTAACTAAATTTTATCTTATTTCTAATTACAATAGATATTGCTCATGCAAAACTACAGTTTCTATTTCCACAACCAATGTTTCTATTTCCTCAACCAATGAGAGAAATTACTTTCTAACAACTCTTAGGTTTTTTGCTTAATTAAAGCTTATTACTCTTTGTCTCTTACATGCATGTTATAGGGTTTTTGTTGGCTCTTACCAGGGTTTTGTAGTTTATAGCTGAGAGTTTCTTCAACAATTAGGTCCTCTGTTACTTTATTTTTACCGGCAATGGCAAGGCAGGAGAATGCAGTGGATGTCCCACAAGAGTGGAAGAAAATGAAGTTGCAAGATATGTGAGACAAACTTTCTAGAAAGGGTCTCACTATTAAAAATTCTTCATCCTAATTTCATGAAATCTCAGCATATTTGCAGAATGATGGTGAGTAAATTTTTTTAACATTGTGTTATCATTTATTATCTGGAAGTTATCTATTGATTGGTATTTTTGAAAAATAGGAAGAAGGGATGGGCATCATGTTATAAGTGTGCAATTGGCAGACTGTAAGCTTGTACTTCGATTTCAAGGGTTTATGCATTCATGTATATTTCTTCCTTTTACCATTAAATAGTTTAATCTCCAATCCTTTAAATTAGCTTTAATTTAAAAATCCACATCATATCAACAATGCAGAATTATTCCCGCACATTGAAGGGTATAGTTTTACCTTAAATTTTGTTTCTACTTAATATAGAGTGTGTACCTAGGGAACAAAGCATTGGTATTTGATCATAAATATTAGGGAAGACCGTCAATGCTTGAAAATTGAAACAAAATTCCTAGCTTGAAAACACCCATAACTTGTTCATTGCAATATGCCTAGTATTTATGTTCAACATTTGACATATTTGGGACTCCTCAAGACAATGGTGATAGTGGTAGGTGCCTGAGTACTAGCTTGTAGCTGCTGATGGAGTTTATAACATGATTGGATAGGAAAAACCCACTTGCAGAATGCACACTGATTTTTTACATTAGTCAATTAGAGATATGGTAGTATAGGTGTGGGAATGGGGATGTAGTTTTCAAATAAGAAATGGGAGCAAATGAATAAGTGTGGGGGTTGTTTCAGAAAAAAAAGTACATTTGATGATAGAGAGGTCACCCTAAGATGTGGGAGTGTGGGTATGGGAATGTGGATGAAATTTCAAATAAGGTTTGGGAGAAAATGAACAAAGGTGAGGCTAAGTATAAAAAAAAGGCCACTAGAAGATGTTACAGGCAAGGGAGTGGGGATTAGGACAAGATCCTTATGCCTATGCTGGAGTATCATGTTGACTAAGGCTTTTACTGTTCACTCGATAGTGTAACAAGTGTAAAGGTCACCAGGATGACTTGCCCTATACCCTGCTACAGATTTTCTCTGGTGTAAATCTTTGAGTTTGTACTATGTTGTTCTAATAAGCATGGGTTAGCATTTTAAATTTCATTGGAGCTCATTAGTATTGAAGAAAAAATAAACTAATGATGTGACAACGTATCTTAGTTAAATGTATTTTGGTAGACTTTAGGACAAAATATTCTCACATTTAATTATGTGATTATTACATGATTAAAGCACACTACTTTTCTCATTTATGAGATGTGGTATTAAATAAACTATAACAATGAAGTAAGGACCTGATGCCTATTTCATGCAATTATGATTAATCCTAATATATACTCTTCTCAATCAATTAGCAATTTTTCTTTAGGAAAGATGTTTAACTTGAAATTATCCTCTTAATATCAACATTGCTCATTTTATGATACTTTAATTTGCTTGATCATAATTATGCATGTAGGGTGTTAACACATCCATATTGCCAGTTTCTGGTAGCATTTATTTACAAAATCAAAACCCATAGAAGTTTTCCATACTCATTTCTACAATACTAGTAGTTGTGAGCACTATAGCAGCAATGTTTCCTTTTGGAAAAATCTCTTAGAAGCCTGGATCTTCATCAACACCTGCTTCCATTGCACTTGCTATGATTACTTCTATAACTCCCGACCTTTACCATTGGATCATGGAACACACAAGAGAAACATATCCCATCATTTAAATCATAATTTGTAGGTCTTAATCGAGGTCCACTACAAAAAATAGTGCTGAAATCATACAATAAATGCTCCTAGAAGAAACTCCTTTCAAGTTGTTGAAACCTAAAACTGCAAAGCCCACAAACCTAAATAATAGACCTCAAGACCTAGACCTATGGATAAATTTTGTCTAGGAAGATGAAGCAAGCATATGATTAGAATGCAGGTAGTTAGATGTCAAGACCTAGACTCAGGGATGAAGTTTTTGTAGGATGATGAAGCAAACACATTATAAGAATGAAGGTAGTTAAGTGTCAGTTGACAAGAGAGGGTCACTCTTCTTCACTTTAGAATCTAAGAGATCTAGGATGGTGTTCCTTGAGGTTAGGAAAATTAATTAGAAATGAATTCAACACAATTGATCTCGTGGAAAATCATACCATATGTGTAGAGATGCTCCAAGAATTTGTCACAGAACAATGCTTGCTAATGTGAGACTTGGAAAACTCCCTTAAGCATATTGGAACATATCATGTATGCAAAGAAAGGTTTTAAATAGAGTTCTATTCCCCAAATATTTGTTCAACTAAATATTATAATGTATACATAATAGAAATGAAAACAATAATACATAACCCTTTGAAGATGAATTTAGAGGTTGGCTCACATAAGACTTTGCAATAATTAAGAAATTAAAGGTTATGCAAATTGTAAATTAGTAGGACAACTATGAATCTTATGTAAGTGATTGTATTTTGAATTAATTTGTAGTGGTGGAAGAAAGAGCAACCAAAGATTGGTGCATTGATCTTCTTGGTGGCAAAGTTAAGCTTGAGTTCTAGATACAAATAAGTGTGCAAATCTTAAGCTTATTTGCTTGATGTGAACCAACTCTATAAAGAGAGCTAGATGTGTGCTTGAAATCCCATAAGTTGGGTTGTATATTCATCAAACACATTGGTAAGTCAACTGGAAAGATTCATAACCAGGTCTAATTTAATAATCCACAAATGAACAAACATTTGAGGCAATTTAAAGAGTTTTTGCAATGACAATCTAATCGCATTCCATAGTTAAGTTAGAAAATGGAACATAAGCAATGAGAGACATATCCCTTGAAATATCCTATACAATCGTGCAAACATCTTGAATTCATGAAGAATAAAAGAAAATCTGATTTGTTCTAATAGTCCTCCAATCAAAATTTTATTTTGACATCAGACATCCAATGAGATTTTATTGTGTCACCTATAAGAAAATTCCTATTTGGAATTTGTTGTTCCATGTTAGACAACTACAGACAAAACATAATTTTTAAATTTTTTATTTTTAATAAAGATTTCCTTTGGACCTTAAGGTGATATGCCATCATAAATGGAGAATTTTAGTTGTGGACTATATAGCTGTAATAAACCCCTGATTACTACCTAATTTATTTTTAAAAAATTAGCATTCCTAACACTCTATTCATACCCTTTTGAACAAGAGTAGCTCTACTAGCAGCAACATGGAGTAGGCTATTAATTCCAAAATAGCTCAATCATAATCTCAAGCCTAATCTCAAAATAATAGAGAAAGAAGTGAATTAAAAATGGTAGAATCTTGTCTGGTCACAATTTTCCTTTTTTCAAACCATATGAAACCATATTTTCAAACCCTCTTCCTATAGATAAAATCCTGAAAAGATACATGTAATATGCTTAATAAATATTTATAGCAATATTCTAATAGTAGAAAATAAATATCAACAATTAAAGGATTAATATCATTACTATGGTATTTGATAGTCATGGAATTTCCTCTTCCTTTTGCATCATTTATAGTTTTGAGGCTAGGATGTAATGTGATCCCAACCATGTATATAAGAGAATCAAGTAGCCACATACTAACAATCATCAACTCTATTAGCATATCCCATCCTTACTAGATTAGCAAACCTATCCCACCAACCATGGAAAGAAAATGAGATGTTCAAGAGTGCACCCAAGGGACAACCTACCCTCATATATATTCTTATTAATCTTCTATTATGACTTTTCCACAATCCTTAGGAAATACCACATGGTAGATAATGGAATCTATAGCTTGCATGCCACTAGCTCTATGGCCTACATGCTACTTGTGAAAGCCATTTAAGCCTGATGATATCTCTTCACATCCATCATTTGAATGCTACTTGTGAAAGCCATCTAAACCTAATGATAGCTCTTGACATCCATCACTTGCATGCCTAGGTGTTAGCTGACTAACTCTACAATACAAGCGAATCAGTTCTATATGTGAAAAGCATGCTCCTTGACCAAGTTATCAAGTTAGAGGTGTGATAAGCTTATCTTTGAGTGGTTCATAGGATTTATTGTATTGATGATCACCTCAGAAGGAGACAAACAAGCAATGTCTTAAGAGGTGTCACAACCCCCTACCTATGCCCTCATATAGTTCTTTACTCTAGTTGGCATGTGTTGCTATAGAAGTCAACATTTGTATCCAACCCAATTCTACAAGTGGTAAAAGTCCTCTTATAGCAAGATAGAGAAAACCAAAAGTCTTATAATTTACTTCATCCAGGTAATGTCCTATTATTTATTGGGATTGATCAATATGAACTTGATTGCCATTATTACTCATAGGGTTCACCATTTAGAATGGTATATATGCTTATGGGGATATTTCCTTATTGACCATTATAAAAAAAATTGCAAGACTTTAGAATTTGTTATTAGGCCTTGACACAGATATCTTCAAATAAAACTAATATGACTTTAGCCTTGGACCACAACTTCCTAAAGAGGTTTACACCAAACAATCACTTGGTGTTGAAAGCTCATCATGATTGAGTGGAGTAGTCCAAAAGTGCTCCTTTCAAAACTCTCATAGTTTCTTTGGGAAAATTAATTCCATGTTATATGGTATCCATCACACCTACATATCAGCCTACATTGAGGTTCTTGTCAATTCATTTACTAGAAAGAATTTCACCCATCATTTTTTGAGTAAGAAGTAATGAAGCTTTGTAACATGCAACCTACACCACTTGGAGACAAATCTAATGGTTGTTACCTACACCAGTGGGAGATAAATCACACAATCCATATTGTCAAAGTAATCAAATTATGTGAGAGCTGATTTTTTAGTATAATTCCCTAAAGATGTGTTGAAAAGTCCTTGGAAACTTTCAAGCAAATGCAATCAACATGCATAAAGTTAGTCTCAAAAACCTTTGCCTACCTTCTCCTTATTTTTTCTTGAATAGGAGCTCTATGATAGGATATGCCATCTATCACAACTTAATGGAAGGGAAGTTTTGGGCATCTATCAAGCAAGTACAATCGATATGTATAAAGTTAGTCTCAAAAAATTTTGCTTACCTTCTCCTTAATTTTTTCTGAATAGGAGCTCTATAACAAAGTATGACATCTATCCCAACATATTTGGAGTTGTCACTTCTCTAATGAGAGCTTTGCTACAGAAACAAAATCATTACTAAATGGCCTACCAATTGATCTCATATACTACAAAATGTATGCAAAAAAACTAGACCACTTTTTCCCTAATTGACCCCTCAAACCTCTTCGGTGTACCCATTACACACCAAGGTGCAATTGCTAGTTAAATCTTATGTAACAAGAGTTGTACCTTTAAAATTTAGACAGAAGTTATTTTTAAATAAGATAATTTACCCAATTGTTGGGAAATGATTATTCCTAAATTGGGGTGTACATAGTGTAATTTATAATTTTAAAATAAGGATTAATTTGTTAACCAACACTTGAGAAAAAACAACAACAATACTTTAACATATTTTTAAATACTGATAATTTTAAGATATAGAAAAACACATCAAATTTGATGTCTATATTATTCTTTAAACCTTTTTTTATTTTAAAACTAAATATAATTATTATATATTCATATTCCCACATTAAATTTACTAAAGAATATCAAATTATGAGACATCAAATCTTCAAAAACCTTCAACTCTAAAACATTGAAAAAACCACATCAAATCTGATGTCTATATTATTCTCTGGCATCCTTTGATTTTAAAGCTAAATATAATTATTGCTTATTTACATTCCCACATTAAGTTTACCTAAGAATATCAAAATGTCAGGCACCAAATCTTCAAAAATTCTTATAGATTGAAGATGACGCTAACGAAATCATCAATAGTTTATATAGATTAGTTTATGCATTTGCGTACATCTTATTATATTAATGCAGGTTAACATAATGGAAAAGTTCATTGACATTTTGGTGAATTCGCGATCTTACAGGACCTACTTTTATAGAATTTGTCAGAACTGCTACAATTCTAACTCATAATTCCAGATTTTTGAAAGGTTTCTATTTTCCATGATTTGTGTTGCTTCTTAAATGGTTTACACTACTGCCTATGTTGTAGTTAGTAGGCAGTAGTTAGTGCTGTTGTACTGGTACTGAATGCAATTTTATTATAAATAGTTAAGGTTGAGTTACTTTTTCCTCTGTAACACCTCTTAAAAGCTTAAAAACATTAATAGATAATCAAATTGTTATAGTTGAAGCATTGTCCCGTGGAGGTCTAGAATCTTTGTTGAGCTCTCTACTCTCAAATTGTCTTTGCTTTTATCACTAATGGCATCTGTGCTTGTGGGTTTCTATTTGTGTGATAGTATCTGTTCATTGCCCTATAGCATAGCTGCATGCGCTACTTCGGCAGCTTATTCTCTGAGCACAAGGTAAGGCTTTATACCTATTTTGTAAACTCTACCATGCAAACAAAGAAGTTTATTCCGCATTCATCTGTGATATTTCCAACCGCTGTTGAGCAATCCTTATTGCTGCATTCGCCAACTACACGTTGAAGAATCCTTATTGCATAATGTTAGATAGTTTGGTAGTTCTTCGAATCATACACTCTAGTTTTTTTGTGTAACACCACACTTATACAAAAGGCTATCCTATATATTTCTGTTGGAGAATTCTATGGAAATTTATCAAGGAAAATAATTCAGCGTGAATTACAGATAATTTTTGACTGAAATAAAAATATGGAGGAGTCCTAAACTAAAATTATACTTAGTTCACATATGGAGCATAACAAGTTATAATATTAACAAAAAAACGATGAAGCATGGGAGGCCAAAACTATGATATCTTTAACAGATTCCTTACTGTGAGGTCAGAATTAGGTGTTATCTTCAACACATTTCTTAATGTGAGGTCAAAACTAGTGTTATCTTCAACAGATTCCTCAAGTGTGAGGCCAAAACTAGGTGTTATCTTCAAAAGATTCTTTAGTGTGTAGATGTGAGCAATAACATGTTAAAATTAATTGCATTTAAGAGTGGGGAAAGAAACTTTTCTTGACATTTAATTTCATACATTTTGTAAGTCAATTTTATATTTTTTTATCTATATAATAGGTACAATTTACTTGTAAGAGTTAAATCTTGTATAATTTGGGGTTTTATATCATATAGTATATTGCACATTTTTTTGTTGGCAATTTCTTTTTAAAATGTTTGTGAAGGTGAAACAACATGGTGTGTATGCCTAGAATGATTATGAAAGTTGTGGTGGGGCAAACAATTAGGGAGTTGGTAGCATGTAATATGATAATGGGATTTGATTTGGTAGATATTTTTGAAATTAAAGTAGAGTGCAAGTATGGCTCAAGCAATGTGATAGGATTGTCATAGTAATGGTGACCATAGAAATCGCAATACATAGCCAAAGTGGAAGCATAATGATAAATGTGAAACTTATCATTAATGTATTTTATTATAGGAGGTTAAAATGATGTAGATGAGGTAATCAAGAGAATGGGCAATCAATGATTTTTTCAGCCTACCATAATGTCTCCAAACTAACAAAGGTAGAAAAGAAAAGGTTAGTGGAGTAGTTAAGTTTAGAATTTAATGACCTCCTTGATTGATATAAAGGATAGAATAAGTGCTCAAGACATTCATTGCATAGAAATATTGTCAAAATTTTATAAATATTTCATACCACTCACAAGAAATAGATAAGATGATTAATTAATTGCATAAGCAATAATTTAAAAGTTAATTTTTTTTAGTACAATAATATTGAGATACTAATTCCAATAAAACCCTAAACTTTTGTAGGAAAATAATATAATTCTATTTTTTATATATTGTTATAAACTACCATGTATAATTTTATTACCTAGATTTATAAAATACGTATTAAATCTTAATCTTCATTAGATAGATATTTATGTTTCATTTAATTAAATTTGTTCCCTTTCAGATTTTTTCTTTGGAGAATGAACTTTGTTCATTTTGAATTATTTCTATCTTAATATATATAGATCATCTTATTATATTTATATTTACTTAATTTTAAATGTTTGTATATTAATATAATATCTTCACTTAGACATTTGATATAAAGTCATAGTATGTTTCTTACTATTTTTTATTTTATTTGTCTACTAGAATGTTCAATATATTTTTCATTAGTTTCATATTATTACTATAATATAATAATAATAAAAGAATAATATATAATTTATACCTACAATTATAACACCTTTAATATTTTATCATAATTTAGTAGAATATTTATAATAAAAATAATATTCTTAATTTATATATCTTACTAAAAATTTAAATTACTTTTTATTTTAACCATCATGAAATTAATTTTTTATCTACTAATTAATTTTAGTCTTACTATTCAGGTATTTATAAAGGCCTTTTCATTTTTAATTAGTTTAATTTCTTGTGATTTCCATTATTTATTGTTATCTCTATCCATAATCTCTTAGTTTTTCTAAAATTTAGATTACAATCTATATCTGTTTTTCTTCAATACTTCCACATAATTATATTCAGAAGTATGGTTAATTTCATATAATGAATATCAAAGTAAAAATTAAGAAATTCTGAACAAAGTTCCCTGCTTAGAGGCAAGAACTAATTAGGTCGATCATTGAGTCCAACAACGCGTCAATTGGGTTGTTGAGTATTCACGTGTGAAACATAGAACGAGAATGCAAACAAAAATTATGACTGCCCTGCACATTCAGAGCCAATTAAAGTGGAATCTATTCCATCCATATTTCATGTGGAATCTATTATATGCACACATAGTTCAACTATTATATGTATTACAATGGTATATGGTAAATTCACCTCCAACAATTCATCAATGGGAAATTCAACGTCAACAATTCACTGTCATGACAATTCATTGGGCAAAAAATTAATTGCATGAATTTTTGGCAGTTAATTTTTCCATGGTGGTGAATTGCTAGTGGCGGTGAATTTTCCTAGAGCCATACTACAATATATGTAATAGATAAATATAATATAATTTATAATGTATATCTTATATAATATTATATATTATATATTTTTTACATAATATTATTTTATATTATTTACACTTAGATATTACATAACTATAATATATACAATATGATAGATAAATATATTATAATATATAATTAAATATATGTATATAATATAATTTCTAATATGTATTATATTTTTAATATAATATAATTTAATATATATAATTTTATATAAAATATGTATATGAAACTATATTTCCATTTATTTATTATGTTATATATTAGATGAATATAATATAAATATATAAATAATATATAATTAATAATGTTATTTATATATTTTTATCTAATATTATATATAAATAATTTATTTAATGACTACATAGTGTTATATCATTAAAAAAAATAAAAAAAAAATAAAGATTCCACCATATATTTTAAAAAAACAAACTTAGAATGTAGTTAAATGAGAAAGAAAATGAAAAAAGGTAACATTAAAGAGAAGCCCACACTAAGTGTCAATGATTAGTGTGTGGTGTTTAAGTCTAGTGGTGTGTAAGAGCTATTTTAAGTGTATGAGTTAGCAAATCCATTGGTTTATACTCCTGGGAACTTAAATTAGCTTGTGTTCTAATTGGTTTCATGGACAATTTGTTTTCTAAATAAGTGTAAATTGTTGTTTAAATCTCATAAATGACTAGAATCACTTAAATCTTTAAGTTCTTTAAGCTTAAAAACAAACATGTGGTAAATTTGAAATTTAGAAAATAAATAATTTTTATCTAACAAGAGTTGTACCTCTAAAATTAATAGGGAAGTTATTTTTAAATAAAACAATTTACCCAACTGTTGGTGTAGAAAGTGTAATTTATAATTTTAAAATAAAGATTAATCTACTAACCAACACTTATGAACTAACAACAACCCTTCAACATATTTTTAAATACTGACAAGTTTGAGATATAAAAAAACACATCAAATTTGATATCTATATTATTCTTTAAACATTCTCTAATTTTAAAATTAAATAATTTTAAAACTAAATATAATTATTGTTAATTTATATTCCCACATTAAATTTACTAAAGAATATCAAAATTGAAAACATCAAATCTTCAAATACCTTCGACTCTAAAATGTTGAAAAAACCACATCCTCATCTCTATATTATTCTATATACATTTTTTGATTTTAAAGCTAAATATAATTATTATTTATTTACATTCCCACATAAAATTTACTAAAGCATATCAAAATTTGGGGCATCAAATCTTCACTAATTGTTATAGATTGAAAGTGACGCTAACAAAATCATCACTAATTAATATAGATTGGTTTATGCGTTTGTATGCGTCTTATTATATTAATCCAGGTTAACTTAATGGAAAAGTTTATTGACATTTTGGTGAACTCGAGATCTTACAGGACCTACTTTAATAGGATTTCTAACTTATAATTCCAGAGTTTTCAAAGGTTTCTATTTTCCATTCTTTGTCTTGCTTCTTAAATGGTTTACACTGATGCCTCTGTTGTAGTTAGTGCTGTTGTACTGGTACTGAATTTAATTTATTATAAATAGTTAAGATTGAGTTGCTTTTTCCTATGTAGCGCCTCTTAAAAGCTTGAAAACTCTAATGAATAATCAGTTTGTTGTAGTTGAAGTAGTTTGTTGTAGTTGAGCTCTCTGTTCTCAGATTTTCTTTGCTTTTATCAGTAATGGCATCTGTGCTTGTGGGTTTCTATTTTTGTGATAGTATCAGTTCATTGCCTGATAGCATAGCTCCATGCGCTACTTCGGCAGCTTATTCTCT
Source organism: Sequoia sempervirens (assembly GCA_007258455.2). NCBI lineage: Eukaryota > Viridiplantae > Streptophyta > Pinopsida > Cupressales > Cupressaceae > Sequoia > Sequoia sempervirens. Next base: position 149,206,105 of record VDFB02168118.1, on the reverse strand, counting down.
GAGCACAAGGTAACGGTTTATACCTATTTTTAAAACTCCACCATGCAACCAAAGAAGTTTCTTCCGCATTTATCTGTTGATATTTCCATCCACTGTTGAGCAATCCTTATTGCTGCATTCGAAGCCAAATACATGCTGAAGAATCCTTATTGCATAATGTTGGATAGTTTGGTAATTGTTCGAATCATACAATCTGGCTTTTTGTGTAACACCAGGCTTTCCTATATATTTCATTTGGAGAATCCTATGGAAATATATAAAGGAAAGTAGTTCAGCGTGAATTACAAATAATTTTTGACTAAAATAAAACTTTGAAGGAGTCATAAACTGCAATTATACTTAGTTCGCATATGGAGCATAACAAGCTCTCATATGAACAAAAAGGATGAAGCATAGGAGGCCAAAACCAGGTGTTATCTTCAATAGATTCCTTAATGTGTAGATGCCAGGAAAAAAATTCTTTTGTTACATTTAATTTCAATCTATTTTATATTTTAAATCTATGTAATGGGTATAATTTATTTGTAAGAGTTAAATATTAGACAACATTGGGTTTTATATCATAATATTGATTAGTTTGATAAGTATTTTGCATCTTTTTGTTGTTGGCATTTTCTTTGTTAAATGTTTGTGAAGGTGAAACAGAGTGATATGTTTATCTAGAATGATTATGGAAGTGGTGGGGGGCAAACATTTAAGGGGTTGGTGGCATAGAATAGGATGATTTATATGAGAGTTAAAGTCATTGAAAATTGTTTGTGGAAATCAACCATTTTCATAGCGTACCTTCCACAAGTTGTAATAGTGCCATTTGATTTGGTAGATATTTTTGCAATTAAAGTAGAGTGCAAGTGTGGCTCAAAGAGTGTGATACAATAGGAGGTAGATGAGATAATCAAGAGAATGAGTGGCCAATTATTTGTCCACACTACCACAATGTCATAAAACTAACAAAGGTACAAAAGGTTACAAGAGTTGTTAAGTTTAGAATTTAATGTCCTCCTTGATTGATTGATTTAAGGTACAAAAGGTTAGAGGAGAAGTTAAGTTTAGAATTTAATGTCTATCAATAAAAAATACTGATAGAATAAGTGTGAGAAACATTCATTTAAAAGAAAATATTGTTAAAACATTATAAATATTTCATCCTAGTCACAAAAAAATAGATATGATAATCAATTAATTATATAATCAATAATTTTAAAGTCTAAATTTTTAATACAATAATATTGAGATACTTATTTGAATAAAATCCTAACGTTTTATATCAAAATAATATAATTATATTTTTTTGTATATTGTTAAAAATTACTATGTATAAATTTATTACTTAAATAATTTCTATCTTAATATATATAAATGACCTTGTTATTTTTATACTTAACATTATATTTACTTAATTTTACTACCAATATATGAATATAATATCTTCATTTAGACATTTGAGCCAAAATCTTAACATGTCTTTTACTGTTTTTTATTTTTATTTGTCTAATAGAATATTCCATATCTTCATTACATATCTTCTTCATTATTATAATGTTATTGCTATAATATTACAGCAATAAAAAATAGTTCTTATAATTTATACCTACAACTATAACACCTTTAGTGTTTTATAACATTTATATATTTTATAATAATCTATTGCAATATTTATAATTAAAATAAAATTTCTTAATTTCTATCTTATTAAATATTTCAATTAATTTTTATTTTCACCATCATTAAATTAGTTTTAGTGCTCATATTTTAATAGAGGTCTCCCATTAATTTTACTTTTAAAGCTCATATTTTAATAGAGGTGTTCCCATTTTTAATCATTCTATTATCTTGTGACTTTCATTATTTATTGTTATCTGTCTCTCCATAATCTCTTAGTTTTTGTTCTTCCGTTTAGTTTTTATAAAATCTAGATTACAATCTATATCTATTTTTCTTAAGTACTTCCACACAATTATATTCAGAAGTATGGTTTCATATAATGGATATCAAAGTAGAAATTAAGAAATTCTGAACACTTTAATTACCTGCTTAAAGGCAAGAACTAATTAGGTCAATCATTGAGTCCAACAGCGCATCAATTGGATTGTTAAGTATTGTCGTGTGAAACATAGTACGAGAATGCCAGGACAAATAAGTACTCTTACAACGAATACTAAGCCACATTGGGTAGTAGTAATATGACTACACATTCAGAGCTATAAGATTGAGAGCCAATTAAAGTGGAATCTGTTACACCCACAGATAGTTCAACTACTCCCAATGTGTTCCTAAACTCAGGTGAAACACGTTCCATGTGCAATAGACATTTCTCCTAAAGTGTTCCTAAGCCTGCAATAGACATTTCACCTATAATACTAATTAGCAATCTCTCTGTCGTCTAGCCGACCATTTCGCAAGTTATTTAAACTGTGAGTCTCCTAATCGCCATACACACAAAAGTGTTGGAGTGAGATATAAAGCAGCCACCGAAATCTGCACAATGGAAGTTCAAAATGGCAGTGGGAAACCTCACATCGCCATTTTTCTAGGCGTAGGAGTTGGTCATTTCGTTCCTGCGGCTGAATTAGCAAAACGGCTTTGCCTTTACTACGGCTTTTCCGCAACCGTAATAGCAAGCAGGTGGATGTGCGCAGCCAAGCAGGTCACATACGCCCACCACTTGGCATCTTCCGGCCTTGACATCGGCTTTATAGAGCTGCCCGATGTGGACTTCCATGACGAGGACGACGAGACTATGAAGATCGAAACTCGCATATCAAAGTTCATGGAGAAAGCAGCACCGCATGTTGGGGACATTCTCTACTCATTGCTCAACTCCTCTTCGCCCATCTCGGCTTTTGTTACAGATTTCTTTTGCACCGCCTCTTTCGACGTGGCAGCCAGGCTAAGCATACCCACTTACGTATTCTTCACGTCCAGTGCTCGTTTCCTTTTTGTTATGTTGCGCTTCCCTAAATTGGCTTTGGAGCAAGCTGTGTCATTCGATGACGAGGAAGAGTAGCAGATAAAGGTACCAGGGCTTCCGCTATTTCCATATAGGGATCTGCCTGGTCCCATGAGAGACAGATCCGATCCAGCATTTCACTGGCTTGTCCGCCATTGTTCTCGTCTTCCAGAAGCTGCTGGGTTTCTCATAAACACCTTCCAAGACCTGGAAAAGGAAGCTTTAGAAATCCTCAAGGAAGGTAAGTTTCTTGGCGCTTCTAAAATGCCGTCGATCTATTCAATCGGCCCCGTCATATTGGAGCCTCACGAGACACACGAGTGCCTCGAGTGGTTAGATAAGCAACCTCTCTCCAGCGTTGTGTATGTTTCCTTTGGAAGCGGAGGTTTTCTGTCTAAGAAGCAGATTGCAGAAGTAGCACATGGACTGGAAAGAAGCGGTCATCGGTTTCTGTGGGTGGTGCGCGGAGAGCCTAAGTTTATCACCTTTGCTCCCAACCAAGATACGAGCCCTTCACAACTTCTACCCAATGGTTTCAGGAGTCGAACCAAAGGCAGAGGGCTTGTGGTTCTCAACTGGGCTCCTCAAATTGAGATTCTTTCTCACCCGTCCATTGGAGGTTTCCTTTCTCACTCCGGTTAGAACTCCACACTAGAAAGCATTTCGCATGGGGTTCCAATGATCTCCTGGCCTCTGTTTGCTGAGCAAAGGTTAAACAGGTTTATGCTAGTTAACCACGACAAGGTAGCCATAGATCTGAGGATGGAAAGAGACGGGTTTGTACCGAGAGCGGAAGTGGAGAGAGTAGTGAAGGCATTGATGGAAGGAGAAGAGGGAATTAAAGCAAGAGAAAAAATGCACGGATTGAAAGAAAATGAAAAGCTTGCCTTGATGAAAGGAGGGACTTCGTACAAGTCCATGGCCATGGCCGCTGCTCATCTAATGCAGAAGTAAGAGCTTAAATGACACTCGACTGTCAGAAATAAGTTGTGCATTAGCTGTATTGTTATCTCGTATTGTTTCAATTCCATGGCCTGTTGAGGTTATGTGGGTTGTATGTAGGCTTGAATAAAGGCGCCTGCAAAGCAGACAAAGCCTCTAGTGTAGTTTAAGGACATCAATGAGGAACGCCTTCGTGGAAGGTCTCTCATTTCGATTTCAGAATTGTCCAATCCAAATTAGTGCATTTTTTTTTTAAGATTCATTTGGTTTTATCCACAAAAACTTTATTCTATTTATTTATTTCAAAAAACTAATTTTACATTGTGGAACAAAATTATAAAATATGTCCAAAGCCGTGGCTTGCATAGAACAAAACTCTAGAGAAATAGTTTGATGCTAGAACTTACATCCATCATTATGCGAGAAAAGCGTTCGCTAAATGGTCGAAAGGAAATTCTTAAATATCTGAAATACTAGCAACCATCGTATCTTTAAGATTCTTAAACTATAAAAGAAACTATTAAGATTTTGTGTGGTGCATAGGAGGTTACCACGTCCATCTAATTACTACTCACTTCATGTTGATTTAACCTCTCAAAAAAATTTCACTTCGATTCATTAAATTTATTTATTTATTTTTTCAAGTAAAAAATTATAAAAACATCAAGTGTAACTACCATTGTATGTAGTCAACTATACATGCATTTGTATTTATAATTCAAGTCTACTTGCACACAAAAAACTCATTTACCATTTATTTAAAACTTTTATTGTTACAAATTCCCACACTTGCAAAAGGTACCACACTCAATACATATTATATTAATAAATACTCATGCAAACTTAATGGTGTTTTACATGACATAATCACAATCTCCTATCAACTCTATGGAATTTGAAATGCACATTCTTTTACACTCTCCTTGGTAGCTACATGTATTAACTTCTTCCCTGTAGGTACCTGGACAATTAAATACTAGTGTAAGGCTCCCCAAATAAATGTCAAATCCAAATATAATGTAGAATTCAGTCAATTCACCTTTAAAAACCTATGTAACTAGTAGCTACAAATTCAAATGATGAAACAAATTCAAATTTGAAACACTACAACCATATTGAATGCATTCAATTGTCAGATTCAAATTCCTAAATAAGAGGGGGAAAGTAGCCTGTGACATTCATAATTGTTGGAGTGAAGAATTATTCTCTGCAAACTATAGAGCATCGACAGGCATCCTCTACACATTCCTCCAATATCCCCAGTTTTTTAGGTTGGTACATTCTACTTATAGTTATTTTCATGAACTATGTGTTTAACATTTATATTTATGTAGCATCTTTTTATATATTATAAGTGAATGAGGGTCTTTATTGGTAACAGGTTTTTGCCTTACAAATCCCATTTACAAATTCAATAATTTGTGTGTTCATTTACTATTTTTGGTTATTTCTCAGGGTTTATATTTGTCATTTATTTCATAAAAGGATTTTTTATATTTTATGTCTCATATTCATTCTGCAAATCAATAAAAATGTGTTGAATCATTTGTTAAACTCATTTATATTCAAAATAAGTGTACTTATCAACTTGCACTTTTATTATATCTGTATATACCTGTATATATGAGTATGTTTGTTCATTTACTATTTTTGTTTATTTCTCAGATTTTATATTTGTCATTTACTTCATAAACAACTCCTTTATATTGTGTGTCTCTTGTTCATTTAGCAAATCAATATAAGCATGTTGAATCATTTGTTAGATTCCTTTATATTCAATATAAGTGTACACAATAGCTGGAATTTTCATTATATATGTATATACATGTATATATATATATATATTTGTCTATATATACATGTATATATATATATATATGTTTGTCTATATATATTTATATTATTATATATATGTATTATGTACTTAAAAACATATACATAGATATATATGCAGATACATACATACAGATACATACATATAAATACATATATACATACATATACATACGTATACACACACACGCACACACATATAACTATATAAATATATTCATACATACATCTCAATGCCACTGCCTTCTTTGGTGTGCTTAAGGAATTATTCTCAGGAAAACCTTGCTTGGATTTTTCGGCATATATTTGGAAACTCATGTTTGTTTTTGTGTGACTAAGGAATTATTATCATTAAACCCTTGCTTAATTTTTTGGGCATATATCTGAAAAACCAAGTCTATATTCATTTTAGCTCTATTTAAATTTCTATCATTTGGTTGTCCAATACAACATACTAGCATTCATTTACTATTAAATGTGTTACAAATTATTGTTAAATGTTTTACGTGTGTTGAAATCTCAATACTTTCTATCATATATTCTTTACTTCACAACTTATGTTCTCATTGTACTCTTATATGTTCACACATACATATATATCTTTGCATATATACATGGATACATAAATATATACATATATGTATACATATATCTATGTAATTATATGTATACATACATATACATAGACACACACACACACACACACACACACATATATGTATACATGTAACTGTGTAATTACATGTGTACACAAATACATGTATACATATATCTATACATATACATACATCTATATGTATGTATATATATATATGTAAATCCTCGATGGTTTGTTACCATCTACTCTCCATGATGTGAGGTAATGACAAACATCATTCTCCTTTTAGAATGAAAACAATGGTATTCCCAAATCTTTTTATTCATCATTTTTGTGGACCCCTAAAGGGTTTGTTGGCTATTTGAATAATGATTACTACTTGTTTTTTAATGATTTCATCATTGTTTATTTGACATTTTTTGGCTTACAATCTATAGGTTCAGTGATAATCATGGCACAAGGGCAGAAGAGGAAAAGATCAAGTGGGAGGTGCTTAATTAGAGTACCTTGTGGAGTGAGGTTCAATGTTCCAGATTTTGCTAAGGAAGAGCTAACATTCAACATCAACGAAGATGTTATTTCTAAAAATGTAGACATGAAAAGTGAAAATTCAAGTTCCAAACATACTATTCATAATACTACAGAAAACTTGGAACTGCATGTGGATGTTTAAGAGTCAGTTGCTAACCATGTGACATCCCCATATTTCTCCATGGAAAATTGGACTATGCATCACATAGAAAAAGTAATTGTAGATGTTGAGGATAATCCAATGTTAATCAAAGGTGCAATGATCAAGTGGGGAATCTTGCCTAGAAGTTTGAGGGTGTGGCTTAATGGTGTGAAAACCACAAAAAAGAAGGGGCCATAATCAATCCTATCTAACTAAGAAGAAGCTAAAATAGCACAGGGGTGTAAGGACATGGCTAATATTGGCCATGGCCTTCAAATCTCACAACTTAAGTCAATAGTGGCTGAAATGGTTGGAGTGAGGTCTAACCCATTCACAAATTAGATACTAGGGACGTCATGGTGGGTTGGCTTTCAACAAAGGCATCTTGATCTAACAATTCAAACACTAGGAGTAGACACAAATAGAGCTATAATACTACACCCCAAAAATGTTTCTTCCTTTTATGACAACTTGGGGGAGTTGTACAACAAACAAAATTATGGGCCCAATAGAATATGGAACTACAATGAAAAAGGTGTGTAGGCTGGAATAAATTATGTAATGAGAGTTATTGCAAAGATGGGGACCTAATGTGTTCAATAATTAATCTCTAAGAGCAGAGAATGGATCATTGTTCTAGCTTTTGTTAGTGCAGTAGGTCAAGCTATACCAAGTTATTATTTGTTCAAGTCAAAGAGACACATTACTAGTTCTATATTATTAATAGTGAGCCAAGGGCATGCATGGAAATCCAAGAGCATGCTTAGATGACCAAAGAATTTTTTTTTAATGATTAAAATACTTTGCTAGAAATTTCCCAAGAGGGGTGTCACGAATAAATATACAACTTGTCATAGTTGATGGTCGTGGAAGCCATGTGCCATTCAAGAAAATTAGAGAAGCAAAGAGTATGAGAATAATTTGTTGACACTTCTAACACATACTATCCAAAAATTATAACCCCTTGATGTTGGTGTATTCTCACCATTCAAAAACTACTTCAAATAACATAGGAGTGTATGGCTCTCTACACATCCTCAACTTGACATTGGAAGGGAAGGAATCGTAATAATATTGTAAGTAGTTTTAGAAGAATAGGAAGTTGGCCATTAGATCTACATGCACTTGACTTGGATATGGGGCCAAGCAAAGATTTCATAATTGAAGACAAAGGAACCACTATAGGGGAAAAAACAAAGGCCACGACAGCTAAGGATGAGGTACAATTCATGGCATCAAAGACCTGTTTGAGGATTGCAGGTTGGAATGAGGAAAAATTTGGATAGTTTTTGTATACACCTAAAAATGGTCTAGAGAATATAATTAATCAAAAATGATTTATTTGATTATTTAACCTTAAATTCATTTACTTAATAAATAAATAGAAATATTTATTTATATTAAGCTCACTTTTAATTCTTCTAATTTACCATATTATTTCCTCTTAATTAAATAAACAAATTTAAATACTATTTTTTATTTAATTATTATCATCATTATTTCTTCTATATTTATCCATTTATTCTATCTTAATTAAATAAGAAAACTTCAATAGTTTGTATTATTTAATTATCTTATCATATTTTCTCTTAATTAAATAAAGATATCCTAAATTCTTATTTAATTATCATATCCCTTCTTATTAAATAAGCAAATATCAAATATTTGTTTCATTTAATTAAATATCTTCTTACTTTGCTAAATTTGAAAAAATTAAATATTCAACTAAATGCAATATTCCTCTATTCACTCACCAATAAAATTAGATATTCTATGTCTAATTTAATTCAACTAGCATTCACAAGAAAGCTTTGGAGACAAACTTGCAGGAAATCCTCTCAATGTCATTCATTTGATTCTTCCTATCATCTGCCCTAGTGTTTTCATGGGGAGAAACCATTCCCTTCATCATATCAAGCTTCTCAATCTCTCACCATTCAATTCTCTAGATTGAATTCAAACCTTTGGTGTACTGCCCCATCACGTTGTGCTACCATAAAATCTATATATACAACATTTCTCCACAAGAAATGCATTCGAGAAAATCTCAACTTTGTGCAAACTTACTTTGTAGGAATAGCAATCAAGCAATCACGAAATCATAGCAATAGAAATAACATCATATCAATCATAACATCTATAGAATCAATATCATGGTTGCATCTTAGTTTTACTGTAGCTTTCATCCATCAGGTTTCATGTCAGCATAGATTTTAGTAGCATCAATATCATTTAGAAATCACCATATAGAAGTAGATGATTGCATTTAGCATCATTATATTCTCTAGATTGGAATTTTAACAATCATATTGCTTACCAAATCTGAGAGCCCTTTATGATTTAATAAATCTTTGGAGATAGGAGACAATGAGATGCTTTCAAGTTTTCTATGCTTTTAAATTAGTTAATTGTTGTTAAATCTTGATATAATGTTTCATTAAGAAGTGTTTTAGTGTTTTACTTATTTACTTATTCCACACTTACAATTTGGCATCCACCATGGGGCTTAACCCCATGTTCTTAACATTTTTTTCTTAAAAGTGTTCATACAAGATACATGCATGTTTTCTTTTAGTGCGATCGAAAGATTCTATAGTGCTTCTGACTATTTTAGCACTTTAGAAGAGAACTATAGTGCTTTGGAAGACAATTTTAGTGCTTTGACGAAAAAGCTTTCAGTGCAAATAGAAAACTCATATTCAATTATGTTTTAGCACATCTGACAAATTATACAATGCTTCTGCCAGATCCTATAGCGCTTCGAATGATTTCTATAGTGCATATGAGCATTTCTATAGAACTTCTAATATTTGTTATAGCGCTTTTGTAAACTTTTGTCTGGATCCGATGTGATTGCGACCAATAACTTCATTTTTTTAATTGGATTTAAAATGAATTAATCCTATGATAGCCACTTAAGTTAAAATATATCAATCTAGGGTAGTCACGAAACATTTCAATTAAGGATTTAAAAATGAACACCATCTCTTTTTGTGAAGCAATATCTTCACATAGATAGCAAATTGTTGTTTGGGCTCTAAAATTGAAAAATTGATTACTATAGTTGTGTGGTGATAGGCATATGTACTCTCCCCTTAACTGGGTGATGAAAATTCCAAACTCATCCTTTATTTTATGCATTTCAAGATTTAGTAAATCCTTTAGAAGGCTTGTCATAGTCATAAAAAGTACTCACCCTATAGGAACAACCTTATTGGGAACAACCAAAGCTAGGTATTCCAACCCACTATAAAATAAAAGTAAATCTAGACAAATCCTCATTTACCAGAAGTGTGCAAGATAACCATCCCCAAAATCTTTGTTTTAAAGATATGGAGGTCTCCTAAGGGAGTTTATTATTGCCACTCTGAATAGAAACCCTATCTACAAACCATAGTGTAGTATCCAACTTGTCAGTTTCTGAACATTGTAATACTCAGTAGTGTTGGGGAAGGAAAGAATCTACCCCCAAGACACTCACCATATAATTACCAAGGACTATTTTCTCAGGGGATAGAGCAATCTAACCTTGAGTATGTGCCTGGAAAAGATGAAAAAATAGGAACCCTCTAGGAGGTGACATGTCCATGTGAGTCGATGCAATTTTAAGATGTGGGTTGATTGAGTATAACAATGACCTACTTTTCCTTAATAGTGAGTTTGTATGAAGTGTCTTTTTGTCAAATAAACTTGTGAAAATCAAGAAGGATCTATTTGATCCTTGAAAATACACTCACTGTTTATATCTTAGGACTTAAAAATGCTTGTTCTACAATTGTTTACTATGTCTTTAAATCATTAAATTAGATAAAGATCATCCAAAAAGAACACAAAAGGTTGGTAGGTTAGTCCATGAAAACTTATAATTAGGGATTGGAAATCCACAAACTTTGTTAAGAAATGCCTTGCAAAAAGAGACAGAAAACCAAACAAACAACTTGGTCACAAGAAACTATTGGAAAGAATAATTTTTTTGAATCAAAATAGGAAAATCTTACTTCACCATAGAACCTTCATCCATAGATTTCACAATTTTTCTAGAGGATACACAGATGATTATGCCATAGAGCCCTTATATTGATAAGCCTACTTTCAAAGAAGAGCACTTTCATAGAAACATAATCATAGTCAACCTATTCATCAATCTTCCATTCGACAACCAGCGATAGAGTTTCTGACAAACCAAATCAATTCATACAATAGAGGAAACATTTGAGACATTAGGCTTGTTATCAGAATAAAAAAAATTACTAGCAAAATACTCTATCAAAGTATCCCAAAATCAGTCCATTCAAAAAAACTAGAAAAACACTAATAAAATCCTAAAATAGCGCATCTGTAGTTTGTTTTAATGCTTCTTCTCACTTTTTTAGCGTATCTACATTTTTTCATAAACATACATCAATGTCATTAAAAACTGGGAACTTTAGCGCATCTATGGTCTATCTTAGCACATACACCCTATTTGTTAGTGCATACACGGTCTGTTCTGGCACTTACACAGTTTGTTATAGTGCATTGGAAAAATATCACAGCGCACATATAGTCTATTAAAACAAAGTTTATAGTCAAAAATACGAAAAACTTTAGCGCTTTCGCCAACTATTTTAGCACATCTACACTGTTTGAAAATGCTTTCACTAGATCTTTTAGTGCATATAGTGTTTGTTTTAGCACTTCTACCTTCTGTAATAGTGCATCCACAGTGGCAAGAAAATAGAGAACTATTCAAAGCATTTGTTAGACTACAGACATAATAAAATTAGGTTTTTACCAGTCAGAAACATTTTCCATAGTCCCAACAGAGACTTAAAACTTGAATCAAATAGAATCATACAAATCAAACCTTTTCAAATTGAACCTAGATCTTGCAAACTTTAAAGTGTCCACCAATCAAACACAAAATCTTGATTATTAAGTTAAGTTTCTTCATGAGGATATTATCATCCTACCATCAGGAAACGAAACATAATAATCATATCTTTAACCTAGTCTCATCAATAGGATCTATCATCCTATTTGACTTAGTTAAAATCCACTTGACACTTATCCAAACACAAAAGATCAAAGTTTAAGGAGAAAAACAAACATTTGTATGCCTCTTTTGACAAGGTTACAAATTCAAAAAATTAGAGAAAAAGACATCGAAACACCAAACATAATGGTTGAAGAAAACCTCTTTTCCCAATTTCATCAAAGTGATCCCAATGAGATAACCCAAGAAGATTTCAACAAAACACAAAAAGATCCAAATTTCCATAAATTCATGGAAAAGGGTATGTGTAGGATCATGATGGGCCAAAAAGTGGCAATATGATGGGTATTTGTAGGGTATGTGGCTGACGACTTTTTTTTTACCCAAAATTTATGAAATGAAAAGGGTTTTTAAAGGAGATTCTCATCTTTCCACCAATATAAATTATGCTTTACTTTGAATTTAATAAATAATTATTATTCATTTTCTATTTAAATTACGACTAAAATGCTAATTGATAGGCTGATTGGAAAACATTTATAGCTTTCAAACGTTATCACATTTTTTGAATCCAAAACATGCATCACATCCTATGCTTTGCACACTATAGGATTAAAAAAGTAAAAATTGAATTTCATGAAGTTTTGACCAAGTTAAGGTGGTCAGACGTACGATTTTTTATATTTTTCAAAAGTTGTAATAAAAAGTTTATAATTAATTATTTACTTGGAAAAAAATTACAAAAAAATATGCATCACATCTGAACATGAGTCGTCTACTTATGTATAAAATATTATAAAAAAATATTATCATTTTATTGTGGTTAGGGTGGTCAGATAGACACCTACTTCTTATTTTTTCCCTAAAATTTAAGTACTCTGCATTGAAATTTCAAATTTTCACCCAATAGATTTTTTTTCTTTTAAATAAACCTAGCAGTTTAGAAACTACATTCAATTTTCTAGAGATTATATTCTTACATATTTTTGAAATAATATAGATAACTTATTCAAATTTTTACATCAAGTTTCCTAACTCTAATTTTTCTAAATTTTTTGCCACTTAAGGGCCTATTTTTTCCATGATGATCCTGCACATACCCAAAAGGTCTTGGAACAAGACATGGAAAAATATCTCTTGATGTTAGGAGAAATAGGTGCAAAACTTCTAAAAGATTTTGACATTAATCAATTGAAGGAAACACCTAAAGCTACTGAAACTGAATCACCTAACATGCAAAACACTGATCAACTGGTTGCCTTAACATGTCAAATGCAGAACTTACAACAAAAAATTCAAGACATCCAAAAGGGAACCACAAAGAGGTATTCATTACAGGAAATTTTTCCTTATCCCTTTCATCCTAGTGTTGACATGATACCCTTTCCTAGGAATTGTGAGTTCCCCAAATATGAAAAATACAACAGAAAAACAGATCCAATTGACCATGTAAGGGAATTTGGAACAACGAGTATAGAGTTTGCACAAGAAGACACTTTCTTAATGAGGTTATTTCCTAGGAGTTTAGGAACACATTGCATGGAATGGTTCTCCAAATTCAACTAGGTATTCGATCCTTTGAAGAACTAGTCAATAGATTTATAACACAATTCTCTTTCAAAATTCAACATGACGTAACCATAAAAGATCTATACAACATGAAACAAAAGAAGGGAGAGACATTCCTATCATTCTTACAATGTTTGCAAAATTTGTTCAGTAGGTGTCCTCAATCTATTCTTGAAGAGGAAAATATTGAATTATTTATCAACAATTTAACTAATGACATGAGTTATAGACTTGATCTACAATATCCCTCGACCTTTGAAAAGATGATTGAGAATGAGCTTAAATTTGAAGAAGACTTAGTCAAAAGAGGAGTGATTAAATATTACAATGGCACATCATACAACGCCAATTCCTCAAATCACTATGGAAACAATGACAAGCCTAAATTTTTCTAGAAAAATAAAAATACTGCAAAAAATGATGCTACAACTGACATGCAAAATAAAAAACCAGTATTCAATTTAACAACAACAAATGTGAAAACCAATTAGAATGACAACCAGAACAACAATCAGGGTACCACTCAAAGCAATAATCCACATAATGGAGAATCTTGACTACCACCATATCAAAGACAATCCAATCGACAGAGATTTACACCATTAGGAAAAACTTTGGAATCAACAATGAGAGAGCTTATCACAAATATACTTATTACTCTACTAGAAGCAAGAAATTGGGACCTAAAAGTGAAACCATCTTGGTGGAATGATATTGACTATTGCAACTTTCACAAAAATAAAGGACATAAAACAAATGACTATATGCAATTAAATCATCTAATACAAGATTTACTCGAAGCAAAGAAGGTGTTTGTTGAAGGACCTCAAACAAACAGTGATCACACTACATTTACAAATCCTTTACCCAACTATGAAAAGGAGAATCTTCTTCAAATGGTAAAGGAAAAAGTTTAAACTATATCTATGACACCACCATTCTTTGCATTTCTGAGGTTGAGAAAAATAATGTCATTAAAAATCAAATAGATAACACTAACATCAATGACACTATATCCGTGAACATGTTTCCAAACATAAAAGCATCTGACAACCAAATCAATGTCATCAAAATCAGAGAAACACAAGACTACCAACCAGTCAATGCAATGACAAGGGCACAGTCCAAAGTGATACTGAAAGGAGTTCCACCTAAAATCACTACTCTCCCATCACATCAATACAAGATTGTAGATCAACTACAAAAGATACCCGCATAGATATCCATACTAGAACTTAAAATTTCACCATCACATAAAGAGGTTCTAGAACGGGCTTTGGTAGCCACTACAATACCCAAAAAATTGGGTGTTTGTCAATTTCAAGCTATGGTGGGAGATTTGACCAAACCTCATTGTGTATCATTCTCTGAACAAGATGATGTGTCACTAAATTATCCACACAACGTGGCCTTGCATACAGAGGTTCTAATCCATAAACACCATGTCAAGCATGTCTTAATTGATGGCGGAGCTAGATTAAATATTTCTACTTTAAAACTAATTTGTGCACTAGGCTCTTCTGACAATGCCATTAATGCCAGGAGAATGATAATAATAAAATCATATGATGAAGAGGAAAGGTCTTCCAAGGGGTTGATTGTACTACCAATTCAAGTGGGACTGATTGTCAAAATAATTGTTTGCCAAGTGTTAGACAAGGAGATAACATATAATATACTCTTGGGATGTATGGATACATGAGATGAAAGCTCAGTACCTTCAACATATCATCAATGTTTGAAATTTCCTGTCAATGGACAAGAGGCCACAATTTCAGTAGAGAACAGTAACCCCTAGAAATGTAACATGCTAAAGGAAAATCAAGACACTCTGGTACCTCACAATAGAGAAGCTAGCACATCTACCTCATCTAGTGGTGAAAAGCAACTCAATTTTATACCCAACTGGGTTGAGAAGAAAGACCAAGCAAAGTAAAAAACTGTTACTGACTCATGTATATGAAATAATGAAGTTCTCTTGAGCACTCTATCACAACAATTTACAGACAAGATCCAATTAAAGAAAAAAGGCTTGGGAGAATATTCCCTTGAGCAATCTTTATGCCTTTCACAATTTATACCATCCCGAAAATCATATGGACAACCCACAACAAACACACGTCAATCATCACAACCCATCATAGTTATGAATGAAAGGTTTGTAAAAGAAGGAACTCTAGAAGATGAATCAGAAGACAAGGCCATTCTCAATTGGCTAGAGAAGGATGAAGAACCCTCAACATCAGCAAATATCAGCATTAGAATAGATCAGTATGGAAAAGGAAAGGCTAACTTAGAAAAATTGGGCTATGAGGGTCAAGGACCAATTGGCAAGAGAAAAGATGGTATTATAGAACCTATTCAACCTTTAACACTTCAGCCTAAAGAAAAAACAAGATTACGTTATACAGGGGAATCAAGAGAAGAAGTAACTCAAAGGTGGTAGAAAGGATTCTGCAAATGAGGGATGGGTCTGAAACATATTCAACTGAATATGAATGGGATCATTTATCTGCAACATCATACACTAACAAAAAAATTGACATCATCCAAGCATATACACCCACATGAGAGGAGGGAGAGAGTTCAAGAACTAGACCACTTGGTTTGGGATCAACAAATATCGATGAATCAAGCAAAGATGAATAGACATCGAGTGAGCTAGACAACTTGGAGGAGGGTAATATCATAGACCTCAACATTCCCACTAAAAAATTTGACCACTTGGCTATTGAAACACTTACAGTCGTTGACCTTACTCAAACTAATGATTTATTACCCTTGATCCATCCCGACCTTATTGACTGGGAACCAAACAAACCAATTCACATACGAGTCTTTTCAAATGATGAGGCCATCATAAATTTTATTTGCAGTGATGAACCTGATACAAGTTCTATCCATAACACTCAAAATGATACTTCAAATCAGGAGGATGCCAAATCTTTCAGTTGCAAAAATGACAACAGAAAAAAATAGGATCTAATGGTGAAAACCTCTTTGAGGAAGCATTAGATTTTGAAAAAGAAAAAATAAAGAATGTATCTAACAATGAAAACCTTTTTGAGGCACTGAAAGATGGAAGATTTGACATCCTTCCAAAGCATTACCATGACAGATCATCAGTACTAGTGGAACCAA
Organism: Sequoia sempervirens; assembly: GCA_007258455.2. Lineage (NCBI taxonomy): Eukaryota > Viridiplantae > Streptophyta > Pinopsida > Cupressales > Cupressaceae > Sequoia > Sequoia sempervirens. Next base: position 149,189,424 of record VDFB02168118.1, on the reverse strand, counting down.
CACAATCCATAAATATTGGAACAACTGAAAAGGAAAAGATTCTACATCTGGCAATGTCTATGACAGAACGAGAGAAGCCTGCATTGAAAAAATTCTTTGAAGAGTGACATATCAATTTTTCTTGGTCTTATTTTGACATGCCAAGATTAGATCCAAATCTCTTAATGCATTATTTTTCTTTACCATCTGGAATCAAACCAGTAAAGAAAAAATTGAGAAAAATGCATCCCCACATCACCCTGATGGTAAAAGCTGAGTTGAAGAAATTTTTGGATGCAGGTTTCATTAGGTCCATATATTATGCTTAGTGAATCTCTAATATTATTCTTGTATCTAAACCAGATAATAGCATCAAGATATGCACAAATTTTAGAGATCTAAATAAATACTACCCAAAAGATAATTTTCCTCTACCAAGCATTGATATCATTGTGGATCTAACGATAGGCCATGCCATGTTGTCATTAATGGATGGTTTCTCGGGGTACAACCAAATAAAGATAACTCTTGAAGATTAGGAAAAGATAATATTCACTTTTCCATGGGATACATTCTATTGGAATGTCATGCCCTTCGGGTTGAAAAATGTAGGTGCACAACATATCAGCAGGAAATGACCACTATTTTTCATGATATGATCCATAATTTCATGGAAGATTATGTGGATGAAATCTTAGAAAAATCATACACTAGAGAAGGGCATCTAGAGATCCTCGAGAAAATCTTTACTAGACTGGAAAAATTCAATGTCAGATTGAACCCTAAGAAATGTGTGTTTGGAGTAACATCAACAAAGCTCCTTGGATACATAGTGCTAGAGAAAGGAATTGAAGTGGATCTGGCTAAGGTCAAAGCAATAATGGAGATTTCACTACCTAAAAATATTAGTCAATTATAGTCTCTACAAGGAAGGCTACAATCCATCAGGAGATTTGTCTCCAAATTGGCAGACCAAAGCCATCCATTCAATCATCTACTTCATAAGAATGTCTCATTCAAGTGGGATCATGAATGTGAAAGCACTTTTAACCAAATAAAGCCATATTTGATGTTGCCTCCAATACTCATGCCACCTGGAGTAGAAAGACCATTGTTACTATATATAGCAACAACTGACATTTCTTTAGGAGCTCTCTTAGCACAAGAAGATTCTCAAGGAAAATAACAAACTATTTATTGCATCAACAAGACTCTCAATGGTTGTGAAATAAATTACATGTTCATAGAAAAATCTTGTTTGGCAGTGGTATTTGGAACCCAACAGTTACAAAACTACATGTTGACTCATACAATCAGACTCATTGCAAAAATAGATCCATTAAAATACCTACTCAGCAAAGCTACTCTAATAAGGAGACTAGCAAAATGGGTTATGATCTTAAGTGAGTTCAACATCTAGTATGTAGACTAGAAATCCATCAAAGGATAGGTGATAGATGATCAATTAGTTGAAGCTCTATTACAAGATAATCATCCAATGAACATTGAATTTCCAAATGTAGACATTCTGAATATTACCACACAACAATGGAGACTTTATTTTGATGGCTCGTTCACAGAAAGGTGGTCTAGTGTGGGAATTCTATTGGTTACACCTCAAGGACACATTATTCCAAGGTCCTATAGATTAATGTTTCCATGTACCAATAATGTGGCTGAGTATGAGGCATTGATTATCGACATCAAGGTGGCTATTGAATGGAACATCACAAAAATACAAGTATATGGAGACTCACATGTTGTCATCTATCACGTAAATGAAAAGCATTAGAAAAAGGATAAAAATCTCATGCCATATAAGAAAATGATAGATGAGCTTAAAAATTATTTTATGGAGATCAAGTTTGAACAGATACCAAAGGCTGAGAACAAAGCTATGGATTCCATGGTGACAATTGCTTCACTTTTTCAATTACTAGAAAAGAAAGGTTGTTATGAGTTAATTGTATAGAAAAAGTATCTAACCCAGGCTATGAAAATCCTAAATCACAAACCATATGCCACATAACCGACATTCAAAACTCACTATATGGAGAGATCTATATTTACCTCAAGGATAATATCCTTCCTCTTAATCTTTCTAGGAACCAAAAACATAACTTCATCTACCAATCTGATCGACATACATTGATTGTCGATATCCTTTACCGTTGAGGTCTAGATGGTAATCTTCTTCCATGTCTAGAATGCAATGAATTTGAATCAGCCTTACATGAGGTTCATGAAGGTATTTGTTGGACTCATTCAACTAGAACAACCCTAGCAAATAAACTCCTTTGTTTGGGGTATTACTTGCCGAACATGAAAAAGGAGTCTTATCAATTTGTTAATAAATTCTAGAAATGTCAGATACATGGTAATTTAATTGATGTGCCAATAGAGGATTTGCACCCTTTCACATCAACATAGCCCTTTTTTTAGTGGAGACGGACCTGGCAAGTAAGATAAACCTGTCTTCATCTAATGGAAAAAAGTTCATAATCACAATGACATAATACTTTACAAAATGGATAGAAGTAGTTTCTTTTACAACAATCACTGGAAAGTAGATCTTGTCATTCATACTAAATTACGTAATCTCTCAGTACGACATACCTCAGTCCATTATTATAGACAATGGAAGACCATTTAAGAACCAAGATGTCCAAGAATTATGTGAAAAATTTCATATCCAACATCGTTTCTCAACACCGTACTATCCTTAGGGAAATGGCCAAGTAGAGGACTCAAACAAGACAATTTTGAAAATACTAAAGAAAACGGTTGACAATGTTGGACTTGATTGGCATGTCTAGTTAAATCCTACATTATGGGCCTACAGAGTCAGCATCAAAACACCAATAGGAGCTACACCATATTCCTTGGTATATGGATCAGAAGCTATACTACCTATTGAGGTTGAGATACCATCACTTCATGTCTCATTAAAGGGTATCATTATAGATGAGGATTATAGAATCTCTAGACTACAAGAATTGGAATTTTTTGATGAACATCATCAATAAGTTGTCAACCATTTGATATCATATCGACAGAGAATGTCAAGGAGCTACAATCATAGGGTAAAACCTAGAGTCTTTTAGGTTGGAGATTTGGTCCTAAAAGAAAACCCTAGAAATTAGCAGGATAGAGAAAAGAAAGCAAAGTTTGAGCCTAACTATCTAGGTCCTTTTGTCATCATATCAGTATATGGATTTGAAGCCTATCGACTATCTACACCTGAAGGGAATATTTTCAATGAACCAATCAATAATATCCATCTCAGAAAATTCTATACCTGAGTCACCTAGTGCACAGATTAGTTTCTGAAAAGGATTACCTTGGTGAAAACCTAGAAAACATGCATCTTGGTAATGGAAAAAATAAAAAAATTAGAAAAACAAAAGAATACAAAAAAATCAAAAAGACTGAAAAGTACAATAAAAACATATAGTGAAAACCTGGAAACAGGCACTATTTGTGATTTAACCATATTTTCCATCTATTAGACACATGTCATGGTCATTATTATTCACCATAATTTTACATCCATTATCATATCATTACGAGTGTTCATGTCTCGCCATATCTTGGGGGAAACATCTGGACATCACTGGGGGTAATAAACATTGAGCTTAACAAAATGGAAAAAAGGTAGGAAGACAAACACAACAAAAACAATGATCAAACCACAACCCAACATGGAACATAATTCAACATCGGAAACACATTAGACATCCATATCACAACAAAAAATTCAAAAACATTTCGAATTTATTAGTCAAAAAGTCAAAAAATAGAGTCTATGTTAGTTGAACTACGTGGCCTTTGCATATATAACATAGGCTGCAAGGCTAATCTTTGATCAGCCCCCAAGGTCCCTAGGATAGGTCTTTAGGTTAGGTTTGTTCCAAAATCTCAGAAAATCACAAAATAAAAAATGGATGATTTAATCTACATAATGATTAAAATACTTTAAGCAAAGGTTAAATATGTTGTACTTTGATCATTGTTATCATTTCTTTGGTGCAACCCAATGATGTATTCAACTAGAGAAGTTGGGAAGAAGAATGGTATTTTTCTCTATCTGTTGTATGTGAATTATTAATTATTATTGTGTGAATTGTTGTGAGACATGCTCTATAAAGTATCACTGATGACATTCCAATTCACCTAGGAAAGTGATTAATTCTTGTCTGTTTACACAAGAAATGCTTAGATCATTTCGGTTTAATTATACCTCGATGCTTGTGTTCGCTTGCAATATCAAATATCATGAAAATAGTACTCAGGTCATCATTGGTTTACATTATATACCATCAATTCTTGTACTCACTTTCAACATTTTAAAAGCTTCATGATGATATAGAGCACAATACAAGACTGTTAAGATGCCAATGTTTGAATGTAGATTTGCATAGTAAAGTAGATTGCATTCATAATAGTGTTACATCTGCAGAGTATTTGTTACAAAATTGGTGAATCACTCAATAACGATGATAACTTTTCTCATTAATATATTGAGTATACTTGACATTAATAAAAAATATCATCATTATCATATAGCTGCATAATCATTTTCATTGCATACATAAGAAGTATTTAATTTATCATTTAGATCATATAATTTGCATTCATCATGTCATTTCTCCAATTATACATCACATCATAAAAATTTCATGAGAAAACTATCAAAACAAAGTACTAACTATGTGCATCTTCATTATCTATTCATCGCATTATATATCATACATTCAAAATAGCATTATATATATATATCATTCATTTTCATCATTCATTCATCACATCATAATTTGCATTGATATCACAAGAATAAAAGTGCACACATCCCATTTACATCATACGTCATTTGACATTAAAACATCATATATATCATCATACATATAGGTACATTATCACATAATTTAGAATTACATCCATACATCATCCATCCATACATCATCATAATATACATCATAGATAGAACATCATAAATAATTAAAGCATATCATCATGATTAAATTGCATCCATAACATCATAATATAAGGATCATCACATGGCATATAAAACATAGAAAATAAATGCATCCATCATAAAATCATATAGAAAACATAATGAATCGATAAAGTCCATTGCTTATCATATAGATCTCAAAATCACAATGTCAAGTATACAATGATGTCTGAAATAAAGAGAGATATATCATAAAAAAATGGCCTGTATATCAAAATAATCAAAGTGTACACCATATATCAAATACAAAAAAGGTACAATCATGTGTTGTTGGCTCCAGACGGTGTAGGAATCTTAGGACCTCTACCACCTAATGTACCAAGATCTCTGGGATCTCAAGGAATAGGCTATGTCACATCCGTACTGACAGTCCTAGTATGAGTCCTACTAGATCATGATTGTGTATAACTCACTCTCTACTCTAAAGGGATGACATCATAGTATTTACCTCTGTAATACTCTACCTCCCTACCAACACAGACAACCTCTCGCATATAATCTACAACAGTGGTACCATCTTCCAATCTCTGTAATCTCTTGATTTTGCCTCAGCCACCTCTGTAACTCGTCTAGTAGTATCCCTCTCTGTAGTCAATGTTATAATTTGTGTCTACATTGAAACCAACTTAGCCTGTACTTGAGCCAAAGTTTGTGTGTGTGACTCGGCCTATGCTTGCATCTGAGACTAATTTTGTGCCAATAAACTCTCAGTCTGAACAAGCTGAGCCTGAACCATCTCTAACTGCACTTGAAGGCTCGCAATCTCTAATTTCTTTGTAAGGTTTCCCACTTCTTGCCTCTTATGAGGCACTGTATGCTCATGCAAATCTAATGTTGGACCCGACCCACCTACATCATCTCCACTATTGAGACCATCATCATCTCCACTACTCTCATCACCACTATCGCTCTTATCCCCACTACCCTCAACACTAATATCCTCCACCTCAACCTCACCAACCTCCTTTCTCCTCCACCAATGACCATGTGCAACACCAACATCCTCCTTTTTAGGTAGTGGAGTAAGCTCATCAGGAATGGTAATGCATGGGAAAGGATGCAAAGCTAGATACTCAACATAATCTATTGTCATAGGTGGATCAATGATGTCTGGACAGATATCCCACTCAAACGGCTACAAAGACTGATACTCCTAAATGGTATTATCATATGGTAGAACAGGCCCCCACTCTATAGAATTTGACTAAAAATGGGTGTAATGAGCAACACCCTGGGGCATACCCTAAACCAAACCATAATGTTTGTGCACTTTTCTAATAAAAAATGTCTCTAGCACCTAATGATTCTAACCAATCAATAACATAGAAAAAAAAAGAAAAGGAACTGGAATATCATCCTCATCCCAATGCTCACAATCAAGGTAGGGATGTCATGTCACAGACTCTATATCATCCATCACTCTCCTCCAATTCTCTAACTTACCCAGTCTAGAATGAGTAAGGTGACTTGCATATCTATACACATACAACCTCATAGCTAGCCTCTCTCTAAATGGCACTGGATGTGTGATAGCTATATGCTCCCGCAACCACACCTATAACAAAGTAGCTCCAGATGACAAGCTATTACCTTGAAGATAAAATGTTGAATGCAAATCATGATACAGATGGGAAAGCATGCACATTCCCCAAGAAAATATCATCCCATGAACAACCATGCTCTCAAGTACACAGCCCCAACTAATAGAAAGTCCATTTGACCTACGATCAGGACAAATGAACCCTCCAATGAATCCGACCAAAACTGGAGGAAAGGTAGCATAAGAATCCACCATCTCATGCCATGGAGTCCAATACCCAGAAATCCAATTGTATTGAAACACTTTGCAGAGAGCATCAGTCCCACCCTGCTCTGTAGAATCATAAACGACCACATCTCCAACAACAGGAATCTATAAAATCTTCCAGACATCCTCTGGGGTGACTATCATCTCACCAATAGGAAGGTGAAAGGTGTTATGCTCGCTATGCCACCTCTCAAATAATGCTACTAGGAGCCTTTATTAATCATAATCTAGGGTATGAATAATAAAGAAGACAATCTACATCATGTAATAATAGCTATCTCAGGTTGTGCCAACTGTGGTATCAAATCGAATGTCCATGGGAACTGCTCTCAAACCTGAAGGTTCTCCAATGGCTCCTATATTTAGGAAAAATTCAAAGTCAGTACTCTTTGTCAAATCATCAAAACATAAAATATCCTATCATATCAAATCAGCTCTTTGTGAGAATTTTGATCAAATCTCGTGAGCAAACATCATTGAACCTTGCCTATCATGAGGTCAATACATCAAATCGACCTCGCATATCATGAGGTACATCAATAAAACTATAATTATTCCTTTCCTATCATGAGGATAATTATCATCAAATCAAACATCAAACCTTGCCTATCATTAGGTCAAACATCATCTATTTGATAATGATCATCAATCATATCAAACCAAAGGCTGACATGATTGAAAATTGACAAAATCAAGGACAAATTTGAAAAAATTTATCAATCTGACTTGGATGCACTAAAACACAATATGTGCTATTTCATCATTCCAAAGTGCTAATTCAGGTGGCCAAAGCTCACCATTTCACCATAAGCACTATTCCATTGGGTCAATGCACTAAACTATTGAGTCAAAGCACTAAACTAATCAAAGCGTTGAAAGAAAAATTCAAAGCACTAAACTTTCTAACCTAAGCGCTAAAACACTGGAAGTACTAATGTATCCTACCTAAGCGCTAAAGTTATGGAAGTGCTAAATTAGCTAACCTAAGTGCTAAAGTTCTAGAAGTGCTAAAATAGAAGTCCTAAGTGCTCCTTTGACATCTACATGTGCTAAAAGAAACTTAAAATTTGATAACTGAAAAAGTGCGAAAAAAGATGAAAGTACAAAAAATGAGGAAGTTTATGGGTACGTACCGAAGGTCCATAAGCAACCAGGAGCTAGTGACGTCTCACATGCTTAAACCAGTGAGTGTGGTATGGGATTTGCATCTTGCTCCAAGTTTGCTCAAAATTTCTCTCTCAAATTTTCAAAAACTCAAATGCAAAAATAAGTTTGAAAATGACATTTTTAACCTTTTAAAGGTTATTTTGGTTGGATTTTTATGGGGTACAAATTATTATTTTTTTAGAGAAGAGTAATTCAAATTCATCCAGAGGAAACTTTATATATTTTTATTCAGGAGATAAATTATTTTCAACATCAAATATTCATCAAATCATCATCAAATCATTGAAAAATCAGAAAAATTGAAAAAATTCCAAAAAAATCAAAAAAATAAAAAATTCATTAATTTATCTCCCAAGGGGGCATATATTCCTCATTTCTTGAAAATCAATGTGTGTGGCATACTAAATTTTTTTCATCAATACTAGTGGTAGCAGTGGCAAAATTTTCTTTGAAGCAATGCGTAAACACATCACTTGAAAGAGGGTCAAAATGTATACACCTAAAAATGGTCTGGAGAATATACTTAATTAAAAATGATTTATTTGATTAATTAACCTTAAATTCATCTACTTAATAAATAAATAGAAATATTTATTTATATTAAGTTCACTTTTAATTCTTCTAATTTACCATATTATTTCCTCTTAATTAAATAAACAAATTTAAATACTTTTTTTTATTTAATTATTATCATCATTATTTCTTCTATATTTATCCATTTATTCTATCTTAATTAAATAAGAAAACTTCAATAGTTTGTATTATTTAATTATCTTATCATATTTCCTCTTATTAAATAAGCAAATATCAAATATTTGTTTCATTTAATTAAATATCTTCCTACTTTGCTAAATTTGAATAAATCAAATATTCAACTAAATGCAATATTCCTCTATTCATTCACCAAGAAAATTAGATATTCTATGTCTAATTTAATTCAATTGGCATTCACGGGAAAGTTTTGGAGACAAATTTGTAGGCAATCCTCTCAATCTCATTCCTCTAATTCTTCCTATCATCTGGCCTAGTGTTTTCATGGGGAGAAACCATTCCATTCATTAGCTCAAGCTTCTCAATCTCTCACCATTCAATTCTCCAGATTGAATCCAAACCTTTGTTGTACTTCCCTGTCACATTGTGCTACCGTGAAATCTATATATACAATATTTCTCCATAGGAAATGCATCCGAGAAAATCCCAACTTTGTGCAAACTTACTCTGCAGGAATAGCAATAAAGCAATCATAGCATCTGTAGAATCAATATCATGGCTGCATCTTAGTTTTATTGTAGCTTCCATCCATCAGGTTTCATGTCAGCATATATTACAGTTGCATCAATAACATTTAGAAATCACCATATAGAAGTAGATCATTTCATTTAGCATCATTCCATTGTCTAGATTGGCATTTTAATAGTCACAATGCTTACCAAATCTGAGAGCCCTCTGTGATTTAATAAATCTTTGGAGATAGGAGACAATGAGATGCTTTCAAGTTTTATGTGCTTTTAAATTAGTTAATTGTTGTTAAATATTGATATAATGTTTCATTAAGAAGTGTTTTAATGTTTTACTTATTTAATTATTCCACACTTATAGTTTGTGGAAACCCTTAGTGCTAGCAATTCCACAATTCCAACAAACGAAGTAGAAATAAATTGCATAGAAAATATTGAGGTAATAGAAATTGAAGAAATCCCTATAGTTCAAACAACATGCAATCAGGCAATAGAAAATGAAGAAAATCTCAATTTACCATCAAGCATAGGGCAGTCATCTTTGTTTCAAGATGTAACTTTAAACATAGGGGTGGATATAATTTTTTGTGAAGTAGATGAAGGACTATCCATGCCATCACCACCACATGTTGATCCTAATGAGGTCATCCATTACTTCACAACTTGTAAAAATTGGGATGCAAATGATGAAGTGGGGGGAGTGAAAGGTAATGACTCCAATGACCAAGAAGCTAACTATGTGTCATGCACACAAGTCGAAGACCATCAACCAATAGGTAGGAGAAGCATTCTTTTGTAACTCCAAACACAAAGGGTGCACTAATCATTAAATAGAGTCGCAATGGGGTGGTATGCCTAAGTAGGAAGTCTCAAATTTTGACATTAGATGATTTTTCCAATTCATTGAATGAACAAGAGGCACAAAAATGAAGAGACCAAGAACTGTAGCAAAGGAAAAGGGAGAAAATGATAGAAAAAAAGGAAAAAAGAGAAGCAAACCTAGAAGAGAGGGAGGCAAAGAGATTGGAGTGTGCTACAAAAAAATAGAAAATGGTACATCAGAAGCTTAGGTAGTGACATCAAAGGGAGATTGAAAGGGAGCAAGAAAATATTGCTCTATAGTTGAAGGAAATCCAAAAGTAGGTAGATAGGGTAGAAAGAAATAGAAGCAAGAGTACTCCTACAACTCCTCTTCCACCACAACACCCAATTTTAAGGGACATGATTAACATTTTGTCTCTAGCCTTTGCTACTCTTAGCAGCCTACAAAACAAGACTTTTGCAGGTTGCTCTCAATAGATGCAGCTTAGTCTAGAGGAAAATTAGGTATTTCTTGCTTGTATAGTAAGTGCCATGCAAAAAATTCATGGTCACTAACATATTCTCTAGTTGATGTTGAGTCAGTTGATACCCAAGGACACACCACTTCTTAATCAGATCTATCGATGTTTAATTAGAATTTTTTTTGTTAAATTTGTGACTTCAATGTGTGATACTATCTTTTTTTGTAAACCTAAAGACTCTTTATATTTTTTAGAACTTTCTTTTAATCATTTTTTTCCAACTTTACAATATTCGAATTTCCCAAGTTTCAATATATATTTCATGTTTGCTGCTATCGTGTTATGTCAATATGTATTCTAGGTTTTGTACAATAATTTTGTAATGCTATTTCATGCAAACATGGTGACAAAGAGGTAGTGCATAGAGTACTAATTGGAGTGGATGAATAGTGGTGTTTGGTGTTTAATCTTTGGTGATTAATGTATAGATCTGGACTATTATGACTATTAACCTAAACCTCCAACATTAACCCATGAATTGTATCCATTCACTGTTGGGTGTTTATGAACAATGAAATTGTTATAACTGCACCCAAATATTGACATAGATAAATTTGTATATATATGTGTGTGTATCTCTATATATATGTATAGATACTCACACACATATCTATACATACATATATATAAACATATACATATATATAAACACATACATATATATAGATATAGACATACACTTATATAGATACATATATATAAACATAGATATAAATAGATACAGACATACATATATATCTATATGTGATGTTTGAAATGGTTGGGCTGATGGTGGATTATTTCCCATGGTTTTTTGGCATAAAATGATTAATGCCTACTCTCCATTTCACCACATGTTCATAGTTTGGTAAATCCTCCAAGGTTTCATGATCTTGTGTGAAAAATGATGAGGCATCTAGTGGGTTTGGCCATATCTCTATAGAAAATAATGTATTTGTTTTCTTGTATCTTTTTCTTAATAACCCATATGTATTTGTATGCATTCATATAATTGTATGCTTGGACCTACTGATGGTATTCATTCATATAATTACATTCTTAATGTCTTGGGATTGTGTTGCCAACTAAATACAATAGAACTCATCTTAATTTTGGAGGTACTCTATATATATATATATATATATATATATATATATATATATATATATATATATATATATATATATATATATATGTATATATATATATATATATATATATATATATATATATATAAGTGCAAAATGATGGGGGGCCAAAAAGGGGCTTAAGTGGCCACTTTTTTTCTAAAATCAGGAAATACTAACCTTGGAATTGCATAGTTACACTCAAAATTTTGAGATGCAACAAAAATAAGGATCATAGTGTTTTGAGTCTACCTTCTAAACCACTAATTTATTTTGAAAATGGTTGAGATTAAGGGGTTCAAAAGAGGGATGCACAAAAATTGGTGTTGTTTTTGTCAGAAAACATAACATAGCAACTTTTTTTGCGAACGTAGCATGGTGAACCTTTTTTTAGTATTTTAAAAATCACTTTAGTGAGAAATTAGCTAATAGTATGTATTTGATGCATGCTTTTTCTAATAATTTTTTAATGAATTTTATTTTTTACTAATTTTCAAAGTGGAGACTTCCTGAAAAACACAATTTTGTCTGTGCTACCCCTACAAATTTTGGAAACTAATTGAATTTTTTTTTAAAAAAAATTGTAGAGTAGAGTCTAGTTTCTAAAAATATAATTTATTTGAAATTTGGACGAACAGTTAATTTATAACAATAATCACACCAAACACTATTTTTTTCCAAAAAAGAGACACAAAAAAAAGACATTATAGATGAAAGTTTGAACATTGTCCAAAAGTGAAAAAAAATTACATCATTGGATAGCTAAGAGAGATCCTAACATTACCCAGCTGTTCAATTTGTTCGACATTGAAACACATGTAATCCTAATGGTGAGCACAAATCTGATTATATGAAATATTGTAGAATTTGCGAAAAAATGTCTCTAGTTGTTGGGAAGGCCCTCCATGCCTTTGGGTTGGTATTCCAAGGAAAATACCAAGCCTAAGGCTTGGGGATTCCCAAAGCAAGATATAATGTGAGTGTGTTATAATGCACACATGATGTTATAACACGAGCACATTATAACATGAGCACATTATAACACAAGCATGTTATAACATGAGCACATTATAATGTGCATTATAATGTGCTCACGTTATATCTTATTTTTGACATAGTTTTTTTCATTTGTGTAGTAAATTTCTAGCAAGACAAATTGTGAGTGCAATATAACATGCTCGTGTAATGTATTTATGTATGTTAAATGCTACTCTATTGAATGTATGTTTATATATTTGTATGTGTGTATGTACATGTATGCTTGTATGTCATGTATGTATGTATGTATCAATGCAAGTATGTATGCCTATATGTATGTATGATTGTATCTACATATGTACATGTATGCTTGTATATATGTAGGATTGCATGTACATATGTATTATGATTGTATGTATGTAAGTATGTATGTACATATGTATTATGCTTGTATGTATGTAAGTATGTATGTAAGTATGTATGTATTTATGTATGTCTTTAGAGGGAGGGAGAATTTTAAGAGAGAGAGAGAGAGGTAGAGAGGTAGTGAGAGAGAGTCTTAAAAGAGGAAGAGAGGGTGGGAGGGAAATTCTAAGAGAGAGCAAGTGGTAGAGGAGGGATTGGAGTCAGAGGTACTTAGCTAGGTAAGGTGGGAGGGATAGATAGAGGGAGGGGGTGGGAAAGAGAGAATTGAGAGAGAGGGAGAGAGAGGGGGGAGAGAGAGAGTTATGTAGGTAGGGTGCCTATGGGAGAGGCTTGAGAGTGTGAAGGGGGGTGAGAGGGAGAGACTTGAGAGATAGGTAGTGAGAGAAAGTGCGAGAGAGAGGGAGTGGGAGAGAGAGGGAGTGTGAGAGTGAGAGGGTCTGGGAGCGAGTGACTTGAGAGAGGGAGAGATATAGGGGGTGGAGTGAGAGGGACTTATCTAGATAGGGTGGGAGGGATAGATAGAGAGAGAGGGGAGAGAAAGAGAGTGAGAGAGAGAGAGTTACCTAGGTAGGGTTCTAGATAGAGAGACCTGAGAGAAAGATGGGGTAGGAGGGAGAGACCTAAGAGAGAGGAGAGAGAGGGAGTGGGAGAGAGGAGTGATGGAGATGTAGTGGGAGAGAGATAGATAGATAGAGGGAGTGAGAGAGAATGGTAGGGATTGATTGAGTGAGAGGTATATATAAAGAGGGAGAGGGTAGAAAGATACAATTAGAGCAAGTAGGAGAGAGGGAGAGAGATATAGGTGAGATGTATAGTTAGAGAGAAAGGGATAGGGGTTGAGTGTATAGGATTGAGGGATTATGGTGGAGGTCCTATAGGGTTGATGGTTTAGGGTATTGTGTTGAGGGTTGAGGGTATTTGGATGAGGGTAGAGGGTAGAAGGTTTAAGGGTTTAGGGTTAAAGGGTTGAGGGTTTAGGGTTGAGGGTAGAGGGTTTAGTGTATAGGTTTGAGGATATATTGTTGAAGGATTAGGTTGAGGGTCCAATGTAAAGGGTGGAAGGTATAGCAGTTGAGGTTTTAGGGTTTAAGGGTTGAGGGTTGAGGGATTAAGGGCTGAGATTTGAGGGTTTAATGTATACGGTAGAGGGTAGAGGGTAGAGGGTTTAAGGGTTGAGGGTTGATGGTTGAAGGTTGAGGGAAGAGGATTGAGGTTATAGGGTTGAGGGATTAATGTTGAGGGTACAATGTATAGGGTTGAGGGTATAGGGGTTGAGGGATTAGGGTCTAAGGGTTGAGGGTTGAGTGTAGAGGGTTGAGGATTGAAGGTTTAAGGGTTGAGGGTTTAGGGATTAGGGTGGAGATTTTTCTTGGGTTTAAGGATTTTAGGGTTAAGGGATTAGGGTAGAGGGTTTAAGGGTTTAGGGTTTAAGGGTTGAGGGTTTAGGGTTTAGGGTTGAGTGTTTAAGGGTTTAAGGGTTGAGGCTTTAAGGTTTAGGTATATGGTAGAGAGGGAGGGATGGGTGGATGGAGAGATGGAGGGAGGAGTGAGATAGAGAGAGGGAGATAAGAGGAGGAAGGGACAAAGATATATGAGGATTTAGGATCCAATGTATAGGGTAGAGGGTTGAGAATTGAGGGTATAGGGTTGAGGACCTATAGGGTTAATGGTTTAGGGTATTGAGTTGAGGGTATAGGGTTGAGAGATTAGGGTTGACAGTACATATGGTTGAAGGATTAGTGTTGAGGGTCCCATGTATAGGGTAGATAGTATTAGGGTTTGAGGGATTAAGGGTTGAGAGTTGAGAATTGAGGGTTTAATGTTTAGGGTAAAGGGTAGAGGTTTAAGGGTTTAGGGTTTAGGGTTTAAGGTTGAGGGTAGAGGATTGAGGGTATAGGGTTGGGGGATTAAGGTTGAGGGTCGAATGTATAGGGTAGAGGGTATGGGGTTGAAGGATTGGGTTTTAAGGGTTGAGGGTTGAGGGCTGAGGGTTGAGGGTTAAGGGATTAAGGGTTGAAAGTTGAGGGATTAGCATAGAGAGTTTACTTGGGTTTAAGGGTTGATAGATTAGGGTTGAGGGTAGAGGGTTTGATGGTTTAGGGTTTAAGGATTGAGGATTGAGAGTTTAGGGTTTATGGTTGAGTGTTTAAGGGTTTAAGGGTTGAGGGTATATGTTTGAGGGATTAGGGTGGAGAGGGAGGGATGGTTGGAGTTAGAGATGGATGGATAAGTGAGATAGAGAGGAGATAAGAGGAGAAAGAGACAAAGATATATGAGGGTTGAGGATCCAATGTATAGGGTAGAGGGTTGAGAATTGAATGTATAGGGTTGAGGAACTATATGGTTGATAGTTTAGGGTATTGAGTTGAGGGTATATGGTTGATGGATGAGGGTTGAGGGTAGAGGGTAGAAGGTTTAAGGGTTTAGGGTTTAAAGGTTTAGGGTTGAGGGTAGAGGGTAGAGGGTTTAGGGTTTAGGGTATAGGTTTGATGGTACATGGTTGAAGGATTAGGGTTGAGGCTCCAATGTATAGGGTAGAGGCTATAGGTGTTGAGGGTTGAGGGATTAAGGGCTGATGGTTGAAAATTGAGGGTTGATTGTTTAATGTATAGGGTAGAGGGTAGAGGGTATAGGGTTTAAGGGTTTATGGTTTAGGGTAGAGGGTTGAGGGTCTACTATATAGGGTCAAGGGTATATGGGCTGAGGGATTGGGGTTTAAGGATTGAGGGTTGAGGGTAGAGGATTGAGGGTTGAGGGTCTAAGGGTAGATGGATTAAGTGTTTAGGGTTGAGGTATTGGGGTAGATAGTTTACTTGGGTTTAAGGGTTGAGGGTTTAGGGTTGAGGAATTAGGGTTTAGGGTAGAGGTTATTGTGTTGAGGGTAGAGGGTAGAGAGTTTAAGGGTTTTAGGGTTGATGCTATACATTTGATGGATTAGGGTAGAGAGGGAGGGATGGAGGGAGGGAGAGATGGAGGGATAAGTGAGATAGATAGAAAGAGAGAAGAGGAGGGAGGGAAGATATATATGAGGGTTGAGGATCTAGTATATAGGGTATAGGGTTGAGGACCTATAGGGTTGATGGTTTAGGGTATTGGGTTGAGGGTAGAGGGTAGATGTTTTGAGGGTTTAGGGTTTAAGGTTTTAGGGTTGATGGTTTAGGGTTGATTGTAGAGGGTTTTAGAGTTTAGGGTATATGTTTTAGGGTACGTGGTTGAATGATTAAGATTGAAGGTAAAATGTATAGGGTAGAGGGTATAGGGGTTGAGGTTTGAGGGATTAAGGGCTGAGGATTGAGAATTGATGGTTGATAGTTTAATGTATAGATTAGAGGGTATAGGGTAGAGGGTTTAATGGTTTACAGTTTAAGGGTCGAGGGTTGAGTTCTTAACATTTAGGGTAGAGGGTTAAGGGTATAGATTTGAGGGATTATATTTGAGGGTCTATTATATAGGGTAGAGGATATAGGGGTTGAGGGGTTAGGGTTTAAGTATTGAGGGTTGAGGTAAGAGGGTTGAGGGTTTAAGGGCAGAGGGATTAAGGGTTGAGGGTTGAGCAATTAGGGTAAAGAGTTTAGTTGGGTTTAAGGGTTTCATGGTTGAGGGTAGAGGGTATTGAGTTGAGGATAGAGGGTAGAGGGTTTAAGGGTTGAGAATTGAGGGTTTAGGGTTTAGGGTCGAGTGTTCTAGTGTTTAAGGGTTGAGGGATTAGGGTAAATATAGAGATAAGGATTGTGGGAGAGATGGAGGGATAAGTGAGATAGAGAGAAGGAAATAAGAGGAGGGAGGGAAAAGATATGTGAGGGTTGAGGATCTAATGTATAGGTAGAGGGTTGAGAATTCAGAGTATAGGGTTTAGGACCTATAGGGTTGATGGTTTAGGGTATTGCATTAAGGGTATAGGGTTGAGGGTAGAGGCTGGAGGGTAGAGGGTATATGGTTTAAAGGTTTAAGGTTTAAGGGTTTAGGGTTGAGGGTTCAACATTAAGGGTAGATGATTTAGGGTTTAGGGAATAGGTTTGAGGGTACATGGTTGAAGGATTAGGGTTGAGGGTCCAATGTATAGGGTGGAGGGTATATGGGTTGAAGGTTTATGGATTAAGGGTTCAAGGTTGATAATTGATGTTTGATGTTTTAATGTATAGGGTAGAGGGTAGGGGCTAAAGGGTTTAAGGATTTAGGTTTTACCATAGAGGGTTGAGGGTATAGATTTGATGGATTAGGGATGAGGGTGTATTGTATAGGATAAAGGGTATAGGGGTTGAGGGTTGAGGGTAGAGGGTTGAGGTTCTAAGGGTAGATAGATTGAGGGTTGAGGGTTGAGGGTAGAGGGTTGAGGTTTTAAGGGTAGAGAGATTAAGGGTTGAGGGTTGAGGGATTAGGGTAGAGAGTTTACTTGGGTTTAAAGGTTTAAGGGTTTAAGGTTGAGGGTTTAAGGTTTAGGGTTGAGTGTTCAAGGGTGTAAGGGTTGAGGGTATATGGTTGATGGATTAGGGTAGAGAGGTAGGGATGGTTGGAGGGAGAGAAGGAGATAAGAGGAGGAAGTGAAAAAGATATATGAGGGTTGAGGATCCAATGTATAGGGTAGAGGGTTGAGAATTGAGGGTATAGGGTTGAGGACCTATATGGTTAATGGTTTAGGGTATTAGGTTGAGGGTATATAGTTGACAGATGAGGGTTGAGGTTAGAGGGTATAAGGTTTAAGGGTAGAGGGTTTAGGGTTTAGAGTATAGGTTTGATGGTACATGGTTGAAGGATTAGGGTTGAGGCTCCAATGTATAGGGTAGAGGGATTAAGGGTTGAGGGCTGAAAATTGAGGGTTGATTGTTTAATTTATAGTGTAGAGGGTAGAGGTTATAGGGTTTAAGGGTTTAGGGTTTAAGGTTTGAGGGTTGAGGGTTTAAGGTTTATGGTTGAGGGTTGAGGGTCTATTGTATAGGGTAGAGGGTATAGGGGATGATGGATTAGGGTTTAAGGATTGAGAGTAGAGGGTAGAGGGTTCATGGTTTAGGTTTTAAGGGTAGAGGGATTAAGTGTTGAGGGTTGAGGTATTGGGGTTGATAGTTTACTTGGGTTTAAGGGTTTAAGGGTTGAGGGTTTAGGGTTGAGGAATTAGGGTTCAGGGTAGAGGGTATTTATTTGAGGGTAGAGGGTAGAGAGTTTAAGATTTTAGGGTTTAATAGATGAGGGTTGAGGGTTGATCATTCAAGGGTTTCAGGGTTGATGCTATATGTTTTAGGGATTATAGTAGAGAGGGAGGGATGGAGGGAGGGAGAGATGGAGGGATAAGTGAGATAGATAGAAGGAGAGAAGAGGAGGGAGGGAAGATATATATGAGCTTTGAGGATCCAATATATAGGGTATAGGGATGAGAAATAAGGGTATAGGATTGAGGACCTATAGAGTTGATGGTTTATAGTATTAGGTTGAGAGTATAGGTTTGAAGGATGAGGGTTGAGGGTAGAGGGTAGAAGGCTTGAGGGTTTAGGGTTTAAGTGCTCAGTGATGATGGTTTAGGGTATAGGTTTGAGGGTACATGGTTGAATGATTAGTATTTAATGTCAAATGTATAGGGTAGAGGGTATATGGGTTGAGGGTTGAGGGATTAACAGTTGAGGATTGAGAATTGAGGGTTGATAGTTTAATGTATAGGGTAGAGGGTAGAGGGTAGAGGGTTTAATCGTTTATGATTTAAGGGTTGAGGATTGAGGGCTTAACATTTAGGTTAGAGTGTTGAGGGTATAGGGTTGATGGATTATATTTTAGGGTCTATTATATAGGGTAGAGGATATAGGGGTTGAGGTTAGAGAGTTGAGGGTTTAATGGTAGAGGGATTAAGGGTTGAGGGTTGAGAAATTAGGGTAGAGAGTTTACTTGGGTTTAAGGGTTTCGTGGTTGAGGGGTTAGGGTAGAGGGTATTGAGTTGAGGATGGAGGGTAGAGGGTTTAATGGTTTAGGGTGTAAGGATTAACAATTGAGGGTTTAGGGTTTAGGGTTGAGTGTTTAAGTGTTTAAGGGTTGAGGGATTAGGGTAAATAGGGAGAGATGGAGGGATAAGTGAGATAGAGAGGAGATAAGAGGAGGGAAGAAAAATATATGTGAGGGTTGAGGATCCAATGTATAGGTAAAGGGTTGAGAATTGAGAGTATTGGGTTGATAGTTTGGGGTATTGGGTTGAGGGATGAGGGTAGAAGCTTTAAGGGTTTAGGGTTTAAGGTTTTAGGGTTGAGGGTTTAACATTGAGGTTAGATGATTTAGGGTTTAGGGTATAGGTTTGAGGGTACATGGTTGAAGGATTAGGGTTGGGGGTCCAATGTATAGGGTGAAGGGTATAGGGGTTGAAGGTTTAGGGATTAAGGGTTCAAGGTTGATAATTGATGTTTGATGGTTTAATGTATAGGGTAGAGGGTAGGGGCTAAAGTGTTTAAGGGTTTAGGGTTTAAGGGTTGAGGGTTTAGGGTTTAGGGTGTAGAATAGAGGGTTGAGGCTATAGAGTTGATGGATTAGGGTTGATGGTTTATTGTATAGGAGAAATGGTATAGGGGTAGAGGGAATAGGGTTTAAGGGTTGAGGGTTGAGGGTTGAGGGTTTAAGGGTAGAGGGATTAAGGGTTGAGGGTTGAGGGATTAGGGTAGAGAGTTTACTTGGGTTTAAGGGTTTAAGGGCTGAGTTATTAGGGTTGAGGGATTAGGGTTGAGGGTTGAGGGTAGAGTGTAGGTGGCTTAAGGGTTTAGGATTTAAGGGCTGAGGGTTGAGGGTTTAGGCTTTAGGGTTGATTGTTTAAGGGTTTAAGGGTTGAGGGATTAGGGTAGAGAGGGAGGGATGGATGGATGGAGAGATGGAGGCACAAGTGAGATAGAGAGGAGAGAAGATGAGGGAGGGAAGAGATATATGATGGTTGAGGATCCAATGTATAGTGTAGAGGGTTGGGAATTGAGGGTATAAGGTTTAGGAGATATGGGTTTGATGGTTTGGGTATGTGGAGGATCATGATGGGCGACAAAGTGGCAATATGATGGGTATGTCGTTGACGAATTTTTTTAACCCAAATTTGATGAAACAAAAAGGGTTTTTAAAGGAGATTCTCAGCTTTACACAAATATAAATTATGCTTTACTTTGAATTTAATAAGTACTTATTATTCATTTTCTATTCAAATTATGACTAAAGTCCTAATTGATAGACTGATTGAAAAAAATTTATAGCATTCAAACGGTATCACTTTTTTTGAATCCAAAACATGTGTCACATTCCATGCTTTACATACTATAGGATTAAAAGAATAAAAATTGAATTTCATGAAGTTTTGAACAAGTTAAGGTGGTTAGACATATGAGTTTTTTATATTTTATAAAAGTTGTAATAAAAATTCATAATTAATTATTTACTTGGAAAAAAATTACAAAAAAAGATGCATCACATCGGGACATGAGTCCTCTACTTATATCTAAAATATTATGAAAAATATTATCATTTTATTGTTGTTAGGGTGGTCAGATAGACACCTACTTATTTTTTCCCTGAAATTTAAGTACTATTGTATTGAAATTTCAAAATTTCACCAACAAGTTTTTAAAAAACAAACCTAGTAGTTTAGAAACTACATTCAATTTTCTATAGATTCTATTCTTACATATTTTTGAAATAATATAGATAACTTATTCAAATTTTTACATCAAGTTGCCTAACTTTGATTTTTCTAATTTTTTTGCCACTTAAGGGTCTTTTTTTTCCATAATAATTTTGCACATACCCATTTAGGGTATTGGTTTGAGGGTATAGGGTTGAGGGATGAGGGATGAGGGTAGATGGTTTAAGGGTTTAGGGTGTAAGGGTTTAGGGTAGAGGGTTTATGGTATAGGTTTGAGGGTCCAATGTATGGAAGAGGGTATAGGGGTTTAGGGTTGAGGGATTAAGGGTTGAGGGTTGAGAATTGAGGGTTGAGGGTTTAATGTATAGAATAGATGGTAGTGGGTATAGGGTAGAGGGTTCAAGGGTTGAGGTTGAGGGTTTAGGGTTTAGGGTAGAGTGTTGAGGATATAGGGTTCAAGGATAATGGTTGAGGGTCTATTGTATAGGGTAGAGGGTATAGGGGTTGAAGGATTAGGGTTTAATGGTTGGGATTTAGGGTTTAAGGGTTGAGGGTTGAGGGTTTAGGGTTGAGGGTAGAGGGTTGAGGTTATAGGGTTGAGGGATTAGGGTTGAGGTTCCATTGTATAGGGTAGAGGGTATATGGGTTGAGGGATTAGTGTTTAAAATTTTAGGGTAGAGAGTTTAAGGGTTTAGGGTTTAAGGGCTAAGTGTTAAGGGTTTAGGGAATTGGTTAGGTGAGATAGAGGGTAGAGAGAGAGAGGGAGTGAGTGGGATAGAGGGTAGAGGGGAGAGAGATAGAGGGAGTGAGTGAGAGAGAGAGAGGGAGTTGGAGAGAGATAGAAGGTAAAGGGTTAAGGGTTAAGGGTTTAGGTTTAAGGGTAGAGGTGAGAGAGAAACCCCATTTCTTAGACCCATTTTTTCAAAAAGGCTAAGTTAGGTTTCCTATTTCACTGAATTGGCAAGCTAGTGGGTCCACTAGATTGCTAGTTCAATGAAATTGGCAATGTAGTGGCCTATTTGAAAAAAATGGTCCAAGAAATGGGGTCTCTTGGTGATTAGGGAGACCCTATTTCTTGGACCCATTATTTCAAACTAGCCAAGTTCAGTTGCCAATTTCACTGAATTGGAAAGCTAGTGTGCCCACTAGCTTGTCAACTCGGTGCAATTGGCAATGTAGTGGCCTATTTGAGAAAATGGTTCCAAGAAATGGGGTCTTCCGATGATACATCACCAAGTCACTAAGAGAAGCTATTTCTTGGGCCCATTTTTTCAAAAAGGCTAGTACATTCCCAATTTCATTGAATTAGAAAGCTAGTGGGCCCACTAGCTTGCAAATTTAGTGAAATTGGCAACCTAACTTGGCCTGTGTTGAAAAAATGGTTCCAAGAAATGGGGTCTCCTAGTGGGAGACACTTTTTCTTGGACCCATTTTTTCAAATAGGCCACTAGCTTTCCAATTTGATGAAATTGGAAACCTAACTTGGCAGCCACTACATTGTCAATTTCACCAAATTAGAAAGCTAGTGGGCCCACTAGCTTGCCAATTTAGAGAAATTGGAAACCGAACTTGGCATGTTTGAAAAAATGAGGTAAATCACTAGGAGACCACATTTCTTGGACCCATTTTTTCAAACATGCCAGGTTAGGTTGCCAATTTCACCGATGGATAGAAAATTGATGTTGTTAGTCTTT
The DNA here is from genome assembly GCA_007258455.2 of Sequoia sempervirens. Taxonomy (NCBI): domain Eukaryota; kingdom Viridiplantae; phylum Streptophyta; class Pinopsida; order Cupressales; family Cupressaceae; genus Sequoia; species Sequoia sempervirens. The sequence goes on along the minus strand of VDFB02168118.1, from coordinate 149,167,084 downwards.
GATGAGTTTTCTTTCACTTTCATAGAGGCTTTGTATCTTTAGCAATCCTTATTAATGTAGCAAACAGACATGATGCACTAGGGTATTAATGACTAAGGTGGCTTTATATCCATTGCATGGACTTTGACTCTACAAACAAAGAATATTCTTGTGCATACCAAACATATGGAAACCCTATTAGAGTGTCTGGGTGAGAAGTTTTAAGACATTTCAAACCAGTTACATAGAGAGGTATGGAGTACCTAACTTGCAACTACTACACAAATTGCCTCAAAATGACTTCCAAACACCAAAAAAAAAAAAAATACACTATAGTAGTATAACAAAAACATCTAACAAACAAAATAAACAATAATCAATGGTTAATGCCCCCATTTCTTCTTCTCTAAATCCTTATGGACATCCTCGAGAGAGCCTAGGAATGTGGCATTAAGATAAATAAAAAAGATAAGACTATAGAAAGATAAAAAATGTTTATGTATCACATTCCTTAGTTGTTTTGATGTTTCATATTGAAATATATTGATGATGTCTATTGTAGGAATGTTTTATCCATTAAGACTCATGTTTAGGATTGTTGATAATGATTTTCAAATAGGCAAGGTAATCTATACTTAGGCATTGTTTTACCTTGATAGTGATCTAGTCATTTCAATTCTTTACTTTGGAATTTTTTATTTTATTTTGATGTTTGTTTCAATTGTCGATTGCTTTTTCAAAGGTTGAAGGTGATCACTATTTATTATGAATGGAAAGTTTATTGCAGATAGGTGACAATGCAAATAGGACCTTTTGTAATTTTTTGATTATTTGATGTTTTTTTTTTGTATTTGGGAGATTTAGAAATAACTAGGGGTACCTAAAGGTATTGACCTAGTGCCTCAAGGGTTGACCAAAGATTAGCCTTGCCTACATGATGAATGTAGAGACATCGTAGTTTTACTTTATTGAGTTACACTATTTTTTGGAGTTTTCTAAATTTTTATGATTTTTTTTTTTTGGATTTTGATAAGCTATTTTGAATGTTTTCTTTTTTTTGAGGGGGATAACCTAGAGCTATAGGGGATCATCAGTGATGGCCTTTCCTACATTATACATGTAGAGGCTCATAGTTTTCTTGGTTGATAAGAGTATGTTTTTTTCTTTTTTTCCTTTTCTTGAATGTTTTTGGATTTTTTACTAAGTGTAAAGATTATGAAGAACACCTAAGGGGACTAAACTAGGGCCTTGATTTATTATTAAAAATTATCCTTGCCTACATTATACATGCATAGACCATGTAGTTTTACTGGTGTTAACTCAAAGCATAAAATATTTTTGAGATTTTTTATTATTTTACTTTATTTTGATTTTGTTATTTTTCTAGATGTTTTTTGTTTTGATAGTTTTTTGACCATGATGGGATATACAAGGATCTAATCTACTACCATTTTTAGGATTTTACCCCTAGTTTGAGATAATATTATGCATATTAGAGGAGATGGATTTTTAGGGTGTAGCAAGGTTCAAAACTTGATTAGTCATCGAGCCATGGTTGGTTGTATGTTTTATTATGGCATGGATAGGATGAAATGGATAGTTTTAATAGATAAAGATGTCTAGTTCCTATTAAAACATAGTGTCAGTTTGCTAGGTTTTCAGTAAAATATTGGTCCTAGAAGTGCCACAAGGTGGTTTTCACTTAAAGGATTTTTTTATTTCTCTTTACTATTTTTCTTTCTTTTTTCTTTTTTGTCTTTTTTAGCTTTCTTGCTGATGATATTTTGATATGAAATTCAACTAAAGTAGTAGCCAACTGATATGATCCTAATCCATAGCTTGTTGTGAAGGGACCTAACCAATTTGGTTTAAACTTTCCCTTCCCATCCTGATTTAGCTTGATCTTTTGATTCTCTTTCAATACTAGGTCACCAACTTGAAAGTTTTTATTTTTAATCTTCTTGTTGTAGCTAGGTTTGAACTGATTCTGATAAACCTTTAGATGGTTTAACACACTCAAATTCCTTTCATCTAGGATTTCCAACTCATTCAATTTGAACACCTGATATTCCTAATTGCTAACCATGCCTTTTCAGGGATAGTTGTAGTGAGGGGATTTCGGCTTCAATAGGTAGGATTGCTTTAGATCCATAGACCAAGGAAAAAGGTGTGGAACCCATGAGTTTGTGAATGTTGGTTCAGTAAGTGAATAAAGCTAGATTTAGTTGTAAATGCTAATCACAACCGATGTTATTAACAATATTTTTCAATATTTTTAGAATAGTTTTATTAAACACTTTAGCTTGACTATTTCCTTGAGGGTACTATGGGGTTGAGAATTAGTGTTGGATAGAAAAATTTGAACAAATTTCATGAACATCTCGGTTCTTGAATGGGGTTTGAATTTCCATTATGATAGTTTGTAGAATTCCATAGTGATAGATCAATTAATTCAAGAAGAACTTGGATATTTGTTTCCTTGTGATGTAAGTTAATGGAATTGTGTCTATCCACTTTGTAAAGAATTATGGTGCAATTGTAATGAATTTATTCTAATTGGATGAAGCAGGTGATATCTTACCTATAAATTCTAGTTCCCATTGCAAGAAATGTCATGGTGTAGTTATAGGTTGTAGCTCCTATGCTAGTGGGTGAACAAGATCACTGTGTTGTTGATATTGGAGACAATTTCTTGAGTAATGAATGGATTATTGTTCCATTGAGGGCCAATAATACCTTGTTATTAGCAATTTTTGTACTAGATCTGGTCCACTAGAGTGAGACCCACAAACACCTACATGCACCTCTTGTAAGGAATTTTGTGCTTCATCCACATGAAGAAATAATAGTAATGTTTCATCTAGAATTTGTCTATAAAGGGTATCTTCTAGGATGGTGAATGAGGAAGCTCTATGGAGAAATGTTTTCAATTGGGTTTTTATTAATTCAGAGGGTATGATACCATGCTAGATATAAGCAAATGTGTCTTGGTAGCATGGTGAGTTAGGACCAACAACATCACATAAAATTTCTAATTTTGGGATATTGAATGCTAGTATAAGTATTTTCTCGATGAGGAATTTGTATTTAGGAATGTTTTGTTGAATTTCGAGGAGTGAACCTATTATTTCCATCACATTAGTTGCTCTATTATTGATTTTGGGAACCTGTTTGAAGGTGATGATCTCAAAGTACTATTTCAATATATCCACCATTCTATTCTATGTCATAATCTTTTCATACTTTGTCTAGTACTAATAATTTACCTACCTTATTAGCACTTGAGAGTCTACATACACCTATAGTTCCTTTATCTTCCACTGTATGACCATCTTCAATCTAGTGATGAGTGCTTTATATTCAGAAATGTTCTTGGTACATGGAAAGGAAATCTTGTAAGCCTTAGGTATAATATCTCCCTACAGTGCGGGAAATAGGATACCAACCCTTGATCCATGTTATGTGTGGGACCCATCAAAGTACAAGGTCCAACATCTTGACTAATCAATTAGAAGTATGCTTTCATCTAGGATTTTTGATATTAGAGGTTGATGATCTTCCATTGGTGTCTCTGCTAGTTGATCTACTATTATTTGTCCTTTTATGGCCTTTCTATCAATATACTCTACATGTAAAACTCACTAAGTATCATTACCCACTTAGGGATCCTCCCTATTAGAGCTAACTTTTCCAATAAGTACTTTATGGGATCCACTTTTGATATTAGCTTTAATTTCCTATTTAGTAAATAGTGTCTCAACTTTTTTTCTCTAAAGATTACATATAGACACTCTTTCTATAGGTGAATAGTTTAATTAATAGCCCACCAATGTTCATCTGATATAGTACACTTATCTTTCCTTGTTATTTTCATCCAATTGTGCTAACAAAGATCCTAAAGTTGTTGGTGTTGTAGATACATATAAAATCATTGCCTTATCATGAATTGGAAACATTAATACTAGAGGAGTGATTAAATAATCCTTGACCTATTGGAAAGCCTGATCACATTTTCCATCCCACTTGAGTGTTATATCCTTGTGTAGCAAATGGGTGAATGGATGGCACTTGTTTTCCAACTATGAGATGAACCATCTAATGGATTTTAGCTTACCCTATTAACTCTTCAATTGTTTTAATGTTTTTGGATGAGGACTTTCTAATATAGCTTTGACTTTGGTGGGATCCACCTTAATGCCTCTTCTAGACATAATGTACCCTAGCATTTTTCTAGATGTTATTCTAAATACACACTTCTTTGGAATGAGCCTCAAGTTGTATTCCTCTAGCTTATCAAATAACTTGGCTAGTTTATATAGGTGATCTTTTCATTTGATGGATTTTTCTAGTATGTTTTCCACATAATCCTCCACAGTGATATGCAATATATCATGGAAAATGGTTGTCATTTCTTATTGGTATGTTGTTCCAGCATTCTTTACATCAAATGGCATGACATTCCAGTAGAAGCTTCCCCATTGCACAAGTGAAAACGGTTTTATGTTGGTCATCGAGGGATATCTTAATTTGATTGTCGTTGGAGAAGTTGTCCATGAGTGAAAGAATTTCGTGACCCACACTTAGGTCTACAATCATGTCAATGCTAGGTAGAGGGAAGTCATACTTTGAGCATGCTTTGTTGAGATCCCTAAAGTTAGTACAGATCCTTATGCCCCAAATCCAAGGATTTGATACAAGTACAAGGTTATATACCCACTCTGGATAGTTGATGGGTTTGATGAGCCCTTGTCTAGAAGTTTATGAAGTTCTACTTTGACCAAGAGTGCTATCTATGGGTGCATTTTTCATAGCTTCTATTTGACAAGTTTAGCAAGCTCTATTTGAGAGTGAAAATGGAGGAGATCTCAGAAACCCAACTAGTATTAGGTTCCCCTCAAAATGAGCTATCCAACGAATATAATTTTAATATGTTTTAATTATATTATCTATATGTTTTTAAGTTTTATTAAGTATAGGTTTTTCACCAAAAACAAAAATCTCTATTCTACACAAGTGGAAAAATAGAAGATTATCAAAAAATAAAATAAAATATGAGTGCACTAGATATTGGAGTCCTTGATCCAACAAAAAAAATATATAATAATTTCGATACATACAGTAAAAGTTATGCAGTATACGATCGTGTTATGTATGAATTGTAATTGATTTGACTTTAAAACTTGATTAAAGAAAAAATAATCAATTAAAAACTATCTAACCAAGTGGAAGCACTAGATATCGGAGTTAAAAATATAAATTTGAAAGAATTGGAATTTTATCTTTCAAGGAAAAAAAGTTATGCGTTATACAATGTGCACCACTTTTTAAAAATGTTGTTTTTTGAAAAGAACCAATTTTTGTGGGAGATGGAAAAAGAAGTGCAATCTCATTCCAAAAAACTTGAAAAAAAATATTTTTAGAATCTACAGACAAAATGGGACAAGACTCTAGTTTGCATCATCTTCAAATTCCTCATGGTTTAATCGCTATAGGTTTCTGAATGTGAAGATTTAGTTAAAAAAATAAATTAGTGTCCAGTTTGGCCAAAAATTGTAAACCACTATTGTGGGATCACCTTCTTGTGTGTAGGTATTGAAGACACTCACGAGCTAGAAGCTTCACCACTCACATAGTCATAAGTATTTCCTTTCTTCTCCTTATCTTTTTCATCTATACTTCTTTATTTTAGTTCTATCACTCTGTTATTTCTCTATATTCTGTAAGTTCTTAGCAATCAGATAGAAGCATTCACTTTGTTGTTTTCTAAGATATTCTCGTTCTTTGCTCCCTATGAGACACCAACACACCTTTGGGATGCCATTGTACCATGTTGTCGTCTGCTTCCTATGCTGACATCCTTTGGCCGAGAGCTTGTTAGTTTTTCCAAAAAATATTTGTGACCTGCTCTTTCAGATTCTAAAACTCTTGCTACTGTTCCATTGAGGAAGTATAGGGCAGTTCGCCGTGTGAGGCTCTCTAAACAAAGAGAACCTGTGAGTAGCGAATCTCCCTATATTACATTTGCATTTCATGTTCATACCTAATAACATAACAATGTTTTTGAGAAGCTAAGTATTTAAAGTTTTGAATTTAAATTTGGTGACAACTAATTCACCCCCCTCTTAGTTGTCCTACACATATTAACAATTGGTATTAGAGCTTAACCACTTAAGGTAGATCCTGAAGGTTGATCAAATGGATGATAAAGAAGAACTCTGGACTACACTTGAGGATCTTGATAAAGGTTAAAATGAAAATAGAGATCTGAAAGAAAATCTTTATGATGCAAATGAATGTGTCTAGAAGTTGAAAGAACAATTAAAGAAATTCAAGGAAAGACACAAAGAAGTGAGTGAGTAGCTGAAACAAGAGATAATTGGAATAAAAGTGCTTGTAGAAGAGAAGAAGAGAATTGAATATTGTCTGAATACAATGGTACAAAATAAGTCTGATGAATTCCCTAAACTTGAATAGGAGGTAGGGGTATGTGCAGGATCCTTAGGGTATGTGGCTGATGACTTTTTTTTAACCCAAAATTGATGAAATGAAAAGGTTTTTTAAGGAGATTCTCAACTTTCCACAAATATAAATTATGCTTTACTTTGAATTTAATAAATAATTATTATTCATTTTCTATTTGAATTATGACTAAACTCCTGATTGATAGGTTGATTGAAAAACATTTATAGCTTTCAAACGATATGACATTTTTTGTATCCAAAACATGCGTAACATTCTATTCTTCGTACACTATAGGATCAAGATTAATAAAATGAATTTCATGAAGTTTTGACCAAGTTAAGCTAGTCAGACATATAATTTTTTATATTTTTTAAAAGTGTTAATAAAAAAATCATAATTAATTATTTACTTGGAAAAAAATTACAAAAAAATATGCATCACATCTGGACATGAGTCCTCTACTTATATCTAAAATCTTATAAAAAAACTATTATCATTTTATTGTGGTTAGGGTGGTCAGACAGACACCTACTTGTTATTTTGTCCCTAAAATTTGAGTACTACTGCATTGAAATTTCAAATTTTCACCAAATAGATTTTTTCTTTTTAAAATAAATCTAGTAGTTTAGAAACTAAATTCAATTTTCTACATATTCTATTCTTAATATTTTTGAACCAATATATATAAATTATTCAAATTTTTATGTCAATTTGTCTAAATGTGATTTTTTTGAATTTTTTGCCACTTAAGGGCTTGTTTTTTCCATGATGATCCTGCACATACCCGTAGTAAACTTGAGAGTAGAACTAGAGAAGGCAAAACTCTATCAGAATACTTTCAAATCTAGTTCTGATAATCTTGGAGAACTACTTGCAAGACAAAAACCAAGTAAAGACAAAGGTGGCTTGGGAAATGATGTAGGTGAAAGTTTTAAGGACAATCAAATGACTCAGGATAAAGGGAAGCATAAAAGAAAGTTTGCAAGGAGATCAATTGTGAGACAACCTAATGCACAAAAGTATCCATATTTCAATGGTATTTTTTTTTCCTATAATAAATATGGTCACAAGGCAACAAAATGTAGTAGGATGAATTATTTTTCTTGTCCCTTCACTAGATAATGTTTTGGATGTAATAAATTTGGACATAAAGCTACTAAATGCAGATCTCAAGTGAAAACTATTAGCCAGGTGATGATGAATAGGTTTAAGGGAGGTAGAATGAATCAATCATTTAATGGCTACTGCTATACCTATAAAATATTTGGACAGAAAGAAAATAAATGTAGATGGAGAAGTAATGGAGGACAGACTAATAAAAAAAGTGTTGTATGCTATAATTGTAACAAACATGGACATATCTCAAAGGTTTGTAGAAGTAAGAAAGGAAAGCAGTCTGCTCTAGTAGAGAAAAATGAACCAGTAAAGAAGATTGACAAAAAGAGATGAAGCAAGAGATGAATTAGATATGGAAGAAGAAAGAAAAAGAAGAACTTGAAACTGTTGATGCATCTTTTACCTCATCTGGTACGTACAATTCCTTCAGGAATTAGACCTAGTATTGTCTTAGGGGGAGTATTATCAAAAAATTATAAAACCCATTGGATGAGTGGCATGTCAAAGGATGGTACAAGGATGGAATGTGAAGAATGAATAATCAGAGGTTTTAAAAAAAAAAACCAAAAAGAAATACTCAGGCATGTTGTTTTGTGGATTGAATCAGGGTTTTCTATGTTGAGAAGAATGTTTTTAGTAGATTTTTTATGTTTGCCGCATTTAATATGAATTAGGGAAAATTGATGGTGTATAAGGTAAAACTTGTAAGCCTCCTTGATTATTTGAGCACTTGAAGAGTTTTAAAAGGAATCTTGGACAAATCTCAAAGAAATCTGAAGCATTTCTAAAATAAGTTGAAGAAATTGTTACAAATATTCAAGAATTATTATTCAGTCTGCAAAAGAAAAGAAGAAGTCTTGACTAAACATTAACGAGTTCAAGAAATTTAAGCATGGCAATGGATAGAGGATCAAGTGGTGACATTCCATTGAAGCTAAAAGGAGTTGAATTGAAAGAATTTGATCATAGAAATATGAAGGAAATGGAACTAAGGATGAAGGAAAATGAATTACAAAGCATAAAAACCCTAGGTACGGATTTATGGGGAGAATTTCCATGGTTTGTAGATAAAGAGTTCATTTTTTTTCTTGTTGAGTATATTCAAGAATGATAGCATTGTGTTGAACAAACCCTACCTAATTACAAAGGAAGTGATTGAAGTGATTACTAGCTTATGTAGTATTTGGGATCTTCCTGGAAAGAAAACCATGAAATACAAAGATGTGGAGGAACTTAATGGAATTCACAAAGAAACTTGAGCTCTATTGACAAACACACTTGTGGATTCAGCTATGAGGTATGTTATGTACGGTGTTTCTTATAAATTCTATTTCAAAAATAATGAAGGCTCAACTTCGGCTATTGCTATATATCTTGCATATACGATGATTAAGGAAAATAGGAAGTTTTATTTATGTAGCCTATTACTTGAAAATATATCTAAAAGTTCCTGAATGTTGGTGGTTGAGGGTTATCCCTTTTAGTTTGGATCTTTTCTTGTGTGCTTCACTTTTTAATTTTTTTACTCTCTATCGGGAAGAGAAAATGTTGTGTGGGAATCCAGTATTCCTATTGGGAAACAAGTCTATAGATACCTAGATCGTTGCCAAATAATGTAAGTGTGTGCAAATCATATTTCACATCTTTAAGAACAAATCTATGCCTCAGTATGTCAACACTAAGTCAGTTTGAAGTGGGTTCATCCTCTGGTAAGAGAGAAGTGGAAGCTGTTATTAGTGATTCCCCTCTAGAATCGAAGAAAAGAGAAGCTATAACTGAAAACATCATTGTCATTTTAGAAGAGAAGGAAAAAGAACCTTTTCCTAGATCTAAATCCTCTAATCTAGATGACATCTGATCTATGTTGGTTAAAGGAAAGATGAAGAAAATTGGTGAATTATGGAATGCAACCTCTTTTGTTGACATACTCAAGGTTGTGACGCTCTAGTAGAGTATTTACTTCAGAAAGGTATTGATTTATCAATTGTTTCTGTCTCCTTAATGGAAAATTTAGTTGAGGTTGTTGAAGAAATAATGTTGCTTGAAGATTCAGAAGGAAACAAGTTGGAAGCCTTGGTTGAAAAGAGATGTACACTAAAGCTAAGCATATATTATTTGAACTTATCATGGAAATGAAGAAATGCATCAAAGAACTATCAGATATCTATAGATATTGTCTCCAGTGGCCTACTATGGTAGACAATTTCAAAAGTAGGATTGAAGGAAGGTAAACAACATCGAAAATAACTTTGATATATTTGAAGAAAAATAAGGGAAACAAAGGCTGAGAGTTGATAAATTGAAAGTTGAGTTGATTATTGTACAAAGACAAAGAGATGATGTGGTGAAAATTTTCTGGCTCCTTAATGAGATTATTGAGGTCTGGTTAGACCATCTTTCTAGAATAATTACTGATGCAAAAGATTGTGAAAGATAGTGCTCATCCATAGATTGGTCATCTTCTTTTACACTGTTGGCCCTATTAGAAAGCATGTGCACAAGAAAGGATTTGACTATATTTAACTGAAAGAAGTTATAGCCTGTTATCAAATAAAGATGCAAGAAAGTGTTTCAAGTGAAGAGTTTCATTTTTACTTGAATTCAAAATATTCAATTTTTGTTGTTTTTTTTATTTTGGCAAAGAAAAGAAAGAGAAAAAGGGAAACTGAACAAGATGAAGAAAAATTGAATAGTTGAATGTTTGAAAGTTTTTGGATGGATGGAAGTTTTTGGAATAAATGGAATCTTTTTGCAATTTTGAATGTCACCATGTTTACATATTTTTGGTCACCCTTTTCCATTGATGTTGAAGGGGGAGATATTTGGAAAGATGGGAGAGATTAGAGGAGAGTTTTTAAATATTTGTTTTGTACATCTTGCCATCAATGACAAAATGGGAGATTGTTAGAAGAATGGAGAAGATTAGTCTATATGTTGTCATTGATGTCACCATGTTTTTTATAGTATCAAATTGGTCTAGTACCCTGAATAGGTGTGAAAAATAGGTTTACTTTATCTGATGGTAGATCTGATATTTTGGTCCTCATATTCCCTTTGGTAATCATTGGTATTTAAGATATTGAGAAGTGGATTATGATCACTTGAAGTGCACATTTATTTATTTTCATATGATCATATGACTGGTTGGTGTATTTGCATCGAATTTGGCAATTGATTTTTGTTATTAGGTTAATCATGGCCAACATAATAATCAGTTAATAGTTTAACATGTACTATGGATATATGTGTGACCTATCTTTGGTCCATGCCAACATATTTTAGCATAATATACACTTGGATTACTTTTAGAGAAGCCTTGTATGAAGTTGACAGTTACCTTTTTGAATTGCATCTAATTAGGCCAAACTAATTGTTGCTTGTGGATAGATCGAGTATATATATGCTGAACAACTTTTGAAGATGAAGAGTAATTGATGAAGTACTAGTGAATGTGAAACTTAAGAAGATAAAAAATATGAAGTGTGTTAAGTCTGTTTATTTATCATCATTGGAACTGCATCAACACTTGTTAGGTGTTCTCTCTTTAGTTCATTTTGGTTGTGAAGCCCAATTTTGTTTTGTAAATGCTTTTGTAGGTAGTGAGCCTCCTTGTAAGCAAAGATATTTTGTATCCAGATAGTGATTCCTTTTAGGGCAGTGAGCCCTTGGTAGTGAGCCTTATACATTTGGTTTTGGAACTACTTTTTATTGTGAATTAATCCTCACTGTTCATTTTCCCTCATTTGGTTTTCCACATAAAATTTGGTGTTCATTGTGTTGATTTTACTTTCTATTGTTTTCATTTCATGTTCATAACTAATAATAGAATAGTGTGGTTGTGAAGCTAATAAGTATTTAAATTTTTGAATTTAAATTTGGTGACAAATGATTCATCCCCCCGCTCTCAGTTGTACTACACCTGTTAATAGATCTAACATATTCAAGGGTTGATCATGGTTGTCTATGGTGAATCATGATAGATTCTAGATTGGGGAGATGCAAGTAGCCATCAAGCCAAGCCTAATGACTTGTTTCTTAAGTGATTCCATCTTCCATTATCACTCTACATTTAGCCTAAGGAAGGTACAAGAAGTGTTAGGGCACATTTGGGTGATCAGATATCTCTCAAAGTGAGTCATTCATCTTCATATTCATCTTCATATTTCATTCATGCACCTTATTCTTGCACAATAGAATAGGGTCTCATTGAATTTTATATTTCCTAATCTTAGACACACTTAAGGTTAGGGTTTATGTTCACCTTTGTGTTCAAGTTTCATTGTCTCCATCAAGGTTTATTTACCAAACTAGGGGTTTGACCAAGGCAAACCCCACATAAGAAAATCAAGTCTATTTTTTGTTTTGCAAGTCTTTCACAGATTCAAACCCGAAAATCAATTTGGGAGAAAAGACCAGGTGTTGAAGTGTAGATCTGAACTTTGAACTCCCAATAAGAGAAATAGGACTGATACGCTATAAGTGGCATATGAGTCCCACTACAGGTGTTTTTTTAGATTTTTGCAATTTCAGATAACCTTTTTCTAGAAACATGTTCCTGCATAGAAACCTAGATCTGAGACTAATATGCCTAGACTAGCGTATGACTCCCACTAGGCCAAAATTTCAAAATACTTCAACAATTTAGAGCTCATTCCAATCATTTTCATATTTCTAGGTGCACACACTTCTTCCTATATCTTGTTATTCTATTTTACATACATTTTTAGGTCATTTAGTGAAAGATTGCATCAACTTAGGGTTAAGAATTACATCTTGCATTACATTTTTCATTACTTTACAACCATATCCTAATATATCACTATTGGAAGATCTCTTTCTCCATTGCATTGAGAGCTCTAGGGTTATCCTTGAATGAGATAATTGGAAAGTGATTTTTTCTTTATGTCCTAAACCATACGAAAGAATTTTCCCCATTTTTTGTTATTTCATTTTGGTGAACCTATATTTAGAACATCATAACTCTAATTTGGAGTGCATCATCATCCTAGATCTTACTTGCATTAACATTGCATTAGTTAATTGGCATTCTAAGGTTTCTAATTTTGCATTAGTGAAAGTGCATATAGGATGCATTTTTGCATCTCAAATCATTGAAATTCATATAAAATCTGCATTTACACTTAGGTTATAGATCATACAACATAAAAAAACATAAAATTCACTTGATTTTTTTTGCAAATTTTGCAAAAAATCCTCACTGGGACTCATACACCCATCCGGGCGATTTAGTCACCATGCATATTTTGAACTACATTTTACAAAGTTCAATTCCATGTTTATCAGCTTATGTTTGTTGTTAAAATCTTTTAGTTTCAGTTTGCATAGCTTATGTTCCATTTAAATCATTAGAGTTAGCATAACTTACATTCGTTGTAATTGTGGATAGAATTAGATTCTTGCACTTTTATTTTATCTTCATCATTAGTGAATAATTCAATTAGATTATATTACATTTGGCATACATTATAAAACAAAACCAAAAATACCTACAAACAGATAAAGCACTTGGAGAAAGCATAGTTATTTGACTATGTCAAATCTCTTTTTCCAAGTTAACCTAACCATCAAGCCTTTTGTTAGTGATGACTTTGACATGTTAGATGAAGCCCTTGAGGATTTCATATCACAAACTTCATCCACTAAGGCTTGTCATGATAAACCAAAACCAGGAGACATTAATGTAATTCAACCTCAACTTATACTTTACCTGCCTTCATACAAACCTCAAACTCAGAAAAAACCTAATTACACTCTTGAACTTCCTAAGAATAATGTTTTGTAGAAATCAAGTCATAATACCATTGCTCATACATATAACACTAGAAACAATCCACAACCAAGACAAACAACCTCAACATCTTTACCTTTACCCAACTTCATCTTGCCTAGTGCCCCTCGTTTTCCTTCAAATAGTGGAAAGGAGTATGATATTGTTGAACAGCATAAGAATACTCTTGAAAAAATATCCCTATGGGATTTGATTCAAAATTCACTTAATCATCACACTATGCTTCAAAAAGAAGGAATGAATATAGTTAATGTAGACATTACCTTTCACCAACATGAGCTCCCTCCCTTGGAGATGAGCTAGAAACATGATGCCTTCCAGATAATATCCAAATTAAACAAAATAGGAATAAAATTAACCCTTGTTGATAATGGCTCAACCCTTAATGTATGCAGTATGAATCTTTTAGATAGATTGGGCATGGAAAAATAAAAAAATGAACCTCATTCCTTATCGATTCAAGGATTAAACAATATAGGAAAGCAAACACTTGGTGTGATTAGTTTATCTATTACAGATGGAAATGATACCTTACAAACTACTATTCATGTTATCCCTCATGATCTTTCATACAATATTCTTTTAGGAAGACCTTGGATTCATGATATGTATGATGTGCCTTCTACTCTTCATCATATCATGAAGTATGTCTATAACAAAAAGGTATACCAAGTTGAAATATATCGTGAGCCTGGAAGTTTCTTATAAGTTGAAAAAGGAATGATAAGTCCTCTAAGGACATTAATTCTAACATCGAACATAGAACCTATGAAAGAGGAAACACAATTGATGGAAAAAATTTCAAAATTATTGGATGATGATTGGGGTTCTTTAGAATTTACACCCTCATTTATTGGAGAATACATAATCACAAGTAAATAAGATGAAAAGAAAAAACAACCAATGGTGATTTCAATGCAAAATTTAGAAGAATTCTCACAATAATCTACCTCGTCTACTCTAGAAGAAGAAATATGTTATACAACAAAATTTGATGAGATAGATTATCAAAAACCACCAAACCCACAAGAAATGGAGATACTTTATGGAAAATGCTATGAATTGATGAAACCACTTGTTTATAGTGGAAAAGGATGTGGCAAGAAAGAACAAGGTATTCATGTTCTTATAGAACCTAACACGCAAGAAACAAAATTGGCTTAGGATATTTCCCTTCTAAAATTATGCAAGCAACAATGAGAACCTCGCTAAAAATCAACACCATCATGTGTAATCCTAAAACAACTACGACCTTAAAGCATCTAGAATTGATTCATACAACTTGTGAATAATCATTGGAGTTTTTCAATGATGATGAAGCCTTGAAAGAAATGCTAGGAGTTTATGATAAAACAATTACTCCCCTTAAAAAGAAATGAATTACATGTGCTATAATTAGTATGAAGAAAGAAGACAGAATAGAGGAAAGTAGTGAAGTTGACATGAACAAAGAAGAATACAACCCTAAATTTCAGAATCAAAATGTGCTTCCTTTAGGAGACACCATGGACATATAGATGGATGTTAACAATGAAGAAAAAGTGATTAAGATAGGAAAGTGCCTTGATGATGAAGAAAAAGAGGACCTTGCCACTTTACTCCATTACTTGAAATTTTTGCTTGGACTTATTCGGATATGCTAGGAATTGATCCTAATGTTGTAACACACAATATAGTCCTCGCTGAAAATGATAAGCCTGTTAGAAAAAAATATTCAAAAATTGAACCCTATGATAGTTGTATTAGTTAAGGCCAAGATTGAAAATCTCCTTGAAGTTGGTTTTGTAAGACCTATAGATTATTCTCGTTGGATCTCAAACATTGTTGCAGTCGCAAAACTAGACAATCATATTAGGATGTGTATGAACTTTCATGATTTGAATAAAGCATTTTTTTAAAATGACTTTCCCCTCCCTAATATTGACATGGTAGTAGACTTGACTGTAGTACATGCTTTGTTGTCATTCATGGATGGATTTTTTGGATACAACCATATCTTTATTAACCCTCAAGACCAATATAAAATAGCTTTTACAATAGCCTGGGGAACATTTTGTTGTGTAATGATGCCTTTTGGATTGAAGAATGTGGGTGCAACATATCAATGAGATATGACATTGATATTTCATGATTATAAAATAAGATTTTGGAAGACTATGTTGCTGATATTCTAGCCAAATCTTTAACAAGAAAACACAATGTAAATGTCCTTCAAAAAATATTAATGCAAAAATACAACATAAGATTGAATCCCAAAAAGTGTCTTTGGTGTATCTAGTGGAAAAATTCTAGGTTTTATCATATCTCACAGAGACATTGAGGTGGAAATGAAGAAAATTGATGTTATAGTCAATATGGAACATCTTAGAAACATCTCCCAATTGTGTACCATACTAGGAAAAATTCAATCCATCCATCATTTTGTGGTGTCCTTAGTGGATTAAACATTACCATTTACACATCTCCTTAAGAAAGAAGTTTGGTTTAATTGGAACGAGGATTGTAAATAGGATTTTGAGAGTTTGAAAGATTATCTTGCTACTCCTATTTTACAATCTGCTATGCAAAACAAGTCATTCATCCTATATACAACATCAACCCATGCTCTTACAACATTGTTGGATCAACAAGATGAAAATGGTAAAGAACATCCCATTTATTACATTAGCCACACTTTGATTGATTACAAGCCTTGACCAACCGGTTAGTTGATGCTCCTTATTCCCTAGTATTACCTAATCAATAAGCATTTCCTAATGAGAGTGTATTGACTATTCAAGAACATGAAAATGTATGGGAATTATATTTTGATGGATCTAAGTGTAGAAAAAGCTCCAGTGTGGGAGTTATAATAGCTTCGTCTAGAGGAAAACCTATTCCCTTATCATATCAATTAAATTTCCTATGCATGAACAATACCACAGAGTATGAGGCATTAATTTCTAGATTACATTCCGCTTTAACTCTAGGAGCACGAGATATTAAAATATTTAATGATTTAAAATTAATCATTAAAAAAATAAATAGAACATATCAAGTGAATCAGGACAAACTATCAAAATACAAGGATCTCACAATGAATTTGTTAGAGAATTTTGATTCATTTACCATTGATAACATCCCACAAAATTATAATAGACATTTGGATGCAATGACAAGTGCAAGTTATCTGATATCCCCTCACGATCCTTAAAAAAATTTCACATTTTTCATTCACACAATTATGAAACCATTGATTGGGCATAAAATAGATGAGATATTGGAAGTCACCATAGAAAGCTCTAAGGAATGGTATGTGTCCATATTTAATTATCTTAAAACTAGTACCTTTCTTGAGTTGACAACTAAGAATACTAGAGCCCACCTTTAGAAACTTGCATCTAAGTATACAATTCTTGCAGATGTATTGTATCGAAGGTCCTTATATGGTCTCTTTCTTAGATTCCATAAACAATCCAAAATCCCAATAGCACTTGAGGAAGCTCATTTAGGTGCTTATGGAGGACATTTTGGAGGAAAGATCGTTAGTGCATAAGCTAATTCATATAGGATATTATTAGAGGAACATGGAACAAGACTACTTTACATATGTTAAGAAATGTCACAAATTTCAAGAACATAGTAGACTAATTCATGCTCCTACTTTTGAGCTTTGCACACAAGTTCCTCTTTCGTCTTTTTTAGTGTGGGGCTTGGACATCATCAGAAAAATTTCACCTCCCTCCTCAATCAGACATACATTTATAATTACTGCAACAAATTATTTTATGAAGTGGGTGGAAGCAATTCCCCTTCATTCGAAAACTACTGATGTAATATGTCGTTTCATATTGGAACTCATTATTGCTAATTTTATAATTCCTTCCACTTTAGTTTCAAAAAATGGGACACCATTTAAGAACAAGGATGTGAACTTCTTAGAAACGCTTAACATATAACATTGATTTTTTGACACCTTACCACCCACAATCTAATGTCCAAGCAAAATAAACTAATAGAACCCTTGAACAAATCCTAAGGAAAATAGTAAGAAAACACAATAAAAATTGGCTTAGATAGCTAACATATGCATTATGGGCCTATCATACGAATGGTAGAGCATCGACTAGTCATACTCTGTATAACCTTGTCTACGGAATCAAGGCGATAATGCCCTTGAGTTAGAGATACCTTCATTAAGAATCAATCTTCAGGGACTTATTGATGACAATACTTATAAGGAACAATGGTTGCATCAGCTTGAAATGCTCGACGAATAGTGCATCAATGCTCTTGAGCACCTTCAGGCTTATTCTAAAAGAATGCAATGTAGTTACAATGATAATGTCATACCTCATTCCATTAATAAAGGTGAATTTTGTTATGTGAGAATCAACATAATGTCAATGCTAACCCAGCATAAAGAGGAAAGTTCATCCCTAATTGGTTAGTCCCTTACATAATTGATGAAAATTATTGATTTGGAGCATATATGTTAACAAAAATAGATGGCACTCCTCTCAAGGAACCTATACATTCCATGTATTTTCCCTGGTATTATGTCTAATCCTTTTAAATAGTGTGGGTGATAAAGCAATGGTGTTAGAGTTAGTAGATTGCATTCTATATGCTCTTGCATTGCTTTGTTCTTGACAAACAATTATTTGTATATTTTGAATACTAATGTGATTATTTAAATTAACTTTTAAATGATTAATTTAGGTTTCATGCTATTCAAGTTCATACTGTGTTATGTTAGATTAGATCCTCACATGTATTTAATGTTATTTAATTAGATCATAAGTGCATTTAATTTAGCATAACATAATCAAAATGTGACATCTAAGAGAAACTAGAATAAGTATTAATTAGATCACATAAAACATGTTAAATCATGGAGATATTTATTAAATAGTATTACAAATATTATTTAATCAATCACCTTGCAATTTAACATTAAACACATAAGCATAAATAAAAAAACATCAAATGATCATATATATATCAAAATTATGTGTTGATGTCATCAATATATACAATGCTAATGAGGTCTATGACTGTTGGATCCCTCATAATTTGGTGCTAGCATATATCTAGAGGCAGACTATTGAGAGATGGTGGTATGCGATCATGATTGTGAGTCGCCGAGTACATCCAGAGCATACTGTAAACCATTTACTCATCCAAGGGCCTCCTGATGATCCTCCACTAGATGATCTCTCTCCACCTATAGTCTAGCTACCTCTTACTGAAGTCTCTCAACCTCTATTGGGGTTCAAGATGACTAAACATCCTGGACATCCTCAGCTTGGTGGGCATGTCTCCTCAAACTCTCATATGCTTCCTTTCATTTAACATACAACTCAAACAAATTTGAATCTCGCTCCATGATGGGTGGGGGCACATAGTCTGTATCAACAACCTCCTTGTAGGCTGATGGGGCACTATCTTGGTAGCAACCTGATGATAGAGATCATGCAGGTGTCTCATAGCTTCTGCAATATAGAAATCATAAATATAATTAGTATGCATATGATATATATAGACAAAAAATTAAAATATAAAGCATGAACATAAGCATAAAGCATGATAGTAAATAAAATATCATCACCTAGCTCTTTGGTTGGTTTTGTGACGATAGCCTCATTGTGTGTACAAGGAATGGAGTATGTGCTAGCCTCTCCATGGTTGTAGTTGTCGGTGCATGCTACAAATACTAATAGTGATCTAGTCACATGAGTAGGAGCTAGCTCTCCCCTCTCGTGTCCCACTAGATCATTGTTTATTATCTCATCACCCTCACTCATCAGATGCTCCTCCTCCTTTCGATCATAGTTAGGATCTGTAGCCTCATCATATTCCTCATATATCACATCTATGAATATATCTATAGCCCTGACCTGTGTCTCCTCAACTCTATCCTCCTCCTTGTCTATCTAATTTGGGAGTGGCACTACATCACCTATTAGTGACTCATCTATTAGGAATAGAGGATCTAACCATGCTACTACCCACCACTCCTCATAGGAATCTATGGTACCGATGTCACTAACGTTGGAGACCAGAGGCATATCATGATCCTTATAATAAAAGTAACTATAGACGACATTGTCAATGGTGAATCGTCTAGTGTCGTTGGGCCTTTGAGAAATCCATACTAATCTCCTGAAGAAGGCTCGTGCCATGGGTTATACCTAGACCTATCCAAACTATCACATGACATGATCATAGTAGAAGGGTTGTAATACGCACTCATGTCTACCTAACATAAATCTGTCCATTTGTAATCTCTTCAGCTGATGAGTCTCATTTGACCACTGTGGTATAAGCTAGTAAGGTCTCCATATGATCTTCTCATCCATTCGGTCAAATCTAACTCTCCAAAAATGCTAATCTTTGTACTTCCATATCCATCTTAGTGGATAAATGAATGTGTAAGGGTACCCTAGGGCTGATATACATGAAAATCTATCGACCTAGTGCATGTGATATTCTCCAAGCACCACACTTGCAATAGCATACAATGTACCATACTTTCCACCTCATGGAATGAAAATCACCCTAGAACATAATATAAGTGCATGAGGATATTATGCCCCCAGGCATATATGGTCCTCTTCTCTGCCATCTGTTGAATCATATGTACAATTCCTCCCTCTAAATGTGCTCTCTGGCCATCAGGGATGAGTACTAGTGCGATAGTAAACATCATAATTCATGCAACAACTGGAGCTCACGAATATAGTAGTCATTCTAGATCGATCCACGATTGCATGATGTCATCATGAATCAGACCACCATGACAATACTACATATCATATTTCATCTCACAAAATGATCGATCCCCTAGAAAATGTACCCTCTAACCCTGAATCAAAACTTAGAGTATGTGATGGACGTCCTCTAAAGTGATTGTTATCTCACCTGTTGGGAGATTAAATGTGCATCCCACCACTCTACCAAAGGCATCAGTATAGTATCATGGTACCTCATGGGGGCATGAGGTATTCCCAATATAATCTTGTATTCTATAATATCTTTGTCTCCTCTGCTAAAAGTGTTAGGGCCAGGTCTTGAAGGAGATAGATCTATTTTCCACTAAGATGCTACCATGACTGGGGTGTAATCTAAAAAAAAGGAAATAATATTTCCTATAAGCATTCCAAAATCTTAAATCTACATATCAACAATAAAAAAATGTGTACTAAATTTCTTCTAGTGTACTTTTATAAAGGTCCTAAACACATTAGATCCCTTTTGGGACACTTCGTGAAGAAACAAGAGACTTTGCAAAAAAGTGGGACACTTTGTGACAAAAAGGGACACTTCATGACAAAAAATGACACTTTTCGAAAAAAGGGGACACTTTGCGAAAAAAAGGGACACTTTGCAAGATTTTCTTCTAGGGTCCTAAATCTATCTAGAAATGCATAAAAACATAAAATAAATGCATGAGGACAAAGCTAAGGCAGAAAATTCAACTCACCTAATAATGATGCTCATCATGGGTTACCTTCTCTCATAGGGCATCCAATATTGGAGGCTCATACTCTTGTCGAATTGACATCTTCAATTACTCTCCACTAAATTCAAGCTACAAGAAGGTAAATGAAAAAATAATTAGAAATTACTCCACTTTTTACTCTTATATATGCTAACAATTAGGGTTTTTACTCTACATTAGGATTAAATAGTGTCTTTCATTCAAATTAACATAACAAGAGATATAGAACTATGTTTTTGATGTTGTTTGTTGCATTTGAATTGTGTTTATGCCCTTGTCCTCATCATATGTCTAACATTAAATAGAATGGTATGATGACTTATCCAATTCGATGAGGTTAGACTACTATCTTGATTCCACCTCTGTAAAGCAAGTGGAATCAAGGGGGCATACATCTACCCTCAAATTCAATTTATATTAGTTAGATAAGAGGATTTTTGGACAAATAATGAATTCGTATTACAGGATGTAGTCCTAACATTGTGGTTTTGTAGATAACTATAGTGGGGGCTTCATTATTCCATGTTATGAATAAATCTATATGAGTAAGATTATATGTAACATATTTTATTGTTCGAATTCCTTCAACTTTCATATGCACGTAGAGTCATATGGGTGCTAAAGTGGTGGCTAGATCTATTGACATAAATTTTACTCTCTTCTTTGAGATAGAGAAATTTCTCATTTAATCTGGACCTATTTTAGTATCCTTGTATTAATTACCCTTTAAATCATCATTAATAGGCTCCACAAGACCCTTTATTTTGGATCTTGAGGCTTATTTCAGCTAAAAATTTAGCAAAATCATCAAAACACTTAAAATTTTAACCCAACTCAAAAATCGAGGGTGGGAATCATAAGCCACCTTGGGCATATGAGTCCCCCTAGGTGGGACCCATATGCCAAGGCTAGCATATGAGTACTATTTGGGGATTTTTAGGGTTTGAGAGGGAAATTCAACTTTTTTAATTAAAATTTCTGGTTTATGTTAGCTTTTGAGATTTGAATAATGGTAAATTAGGTGTAAATTCGTATATAAGAAAGCTCCTAAGGGTATGCGCAAGATCATCAAGAAAAAAATAGGCCTTTAAGTGGCAAATTTTGTTTAAAAATTAGAGTTAGGAAACTTGACATAAAAATTTGAATAAGTTATCTATATTATTTCAAAAATATGTAAGAAAAGAATCTTTAGAAAATTGAATGTAGTTTCTAAACTACTAGGCTTATTTAAAAATAAAAAAAATCTATTTCGTGAAAATTTGAGATTTCAATGTAGTAGTACATAAATTTTAGGGAAAAAATAAGAAGTAGGTGTGTGTCTGACCACCCTAACCACAATAAAATAATAATATTTTTATAATGTTTTAGATATAAGTAGAGGACTCATGTCCTGATGTGATGCATTTTTTTTTTGTAATTTTTTTCTAAGTAAATAATAATTAATTATGAATTTTTATTACAAATTTTTAAAAATATAAAAACGCGTATGTTTGACCACCTTAACTTGGTCAAAACTTCATGAAATTCATTTTTTCTTTTTTTAATCCTATATTATATGAAGCATAGAATGTGATGCATGTTTTGGATTCAAAAAACGTGATACCATTTGAAAGCTATATATGTTTTTCAATCAGCCTATCGATCAGGACTTTAGTCGTAATTTAAATAGAAAATTAATAATAATTATTTATTAAATTCAAAGTAAATCATAATGTATATTGGTGGAAACATGATGATCTCCTTTAAAAATCCTTTTCATTTCATCAATTTTTGAGTTAAAAAAAAGTCGTCAGCCACATACCCTACACATACCCATCATATTGCCACTTTTTGGCCCATCATGATCCTACACATACCCCTAAGTCATTATTTCATCTAAGAAAGAATTTTCAAGAGAAATTGCAAGGTCCAAGAATTCAAGAGTCTTTAAACATTGTTTAACAAGAGCATTCAAGTTTTAATAGCAAGTAGAGTTGAAGTATTGGAGCAACATTAAAGTTTTTTTGTAGGTCTTCAACCTCACTTTCATTCAAGATCTAGCATTGTCAAGGGTTGATCATGGTTGTCTATGGTGAATCATGAAGGATTTTAGGTTGGGGAGATGCAACTAGCCATCAAGCCAAGCCTAATGACTCGTTTCCTAAGTGATTCCACCATCCATTATCACCCTACATTCAACCTAAGGAAGGTACAAGTAGTGTTAGGGCTTGTTTGGGTGATTAGAGATATCTCAAAGTGAGTCATTCATCTTCATATTTTAGTCTGCACCTCATTCTTGCACAATAGAATAGGGCTGCATTGCATTTCATATTTCCTAATCTTAGACACACTTAAGGTTAGGTTTTATGTTCACCTTTGCATTCAAGTTTAGGGTAAAACGAAATGGTCGCACTTTTGTGGCCAAACTAACAAATAACGCGTTCGCGTTATTTTTTTCTTTGTAAATTTGCTTTGGTTTTGCCTTGGAATACCATCCCAAAGGCTTGGAGGGCATTCCCAAAGACCAGAGACGTGTTTTTTCCAAATTCAACAAATTTTCACATAATCGGGTTCGTGCTCACCATCAAGATTGCATCTAGTTCAATATCAAGAAAATCGAACACATGGGTAATGTTAGGTTCTTTATTAGCTTTCCAACGATGTAATTTTTTTCACTTTCTAACAATGTTAAGCCTTTCATCCATAATTTCTTTTGTTTGTATGTCCGTTTTTCTTCAAAAAGTAGTGTTTGGTATTTTTTTTGCTATAAATTAACCGTTCATCAAAATTTGAAA
Source organism: Sequoia sempervirens (assembly GCA_007258455.2). NCBI lineage: Eukaryota > Viridiplantae > Streptophyta > Pinopsida > Cupressales > Cupressaceae > Sequoia > Sequoia sempervirens. The sequence continues at coordinate 149,143,461 of VDFB02168118.1, read as the reverse complement.
TAAATTATATTTTTAGAAACTAGACTCTATTCTACAATTTAAAAAAATAATATTTAAAAAATATATTAGTTTCAAAAAATTAGGGACGGAAAAATTATGCTTTTAGGAAGTGCCCACTTAGAAAATTAATAAAAATCAAATATTCATTAAAAATTATCAGAAAATATCAGTCCTTACTACATCTTGTTATCTAACATCGACCCAGCGATTTTAAAAATACTACAAAAAGTCCACCGTGCTCGGGTCACACAAGAGTTGCTATGTTATGTTTTTCTGATAGAAACAACACAATTTGTGTGTCCCTCTTTTGAACCCCTTAATCTCAACCATTTTCAAAATAAATTAGTAGTTTAGAAAGTAGACTCGGAGCATTCGGTCCTTGTTTTTGTTCCATCTGAAAATTTTGAGTGTAGCTATCCTCAATTTCACGTCCAAGGTAGTATTTCCTGATTTCAAAAAAAAGTGGCCACTTAAGCCCCTTTTTGGAAACCATCTTGGTGCACTTACCCTTTCATTGTTTCTATCAAGCTTTCATTACCAAACTAGGGGTTTTACTAAGGAAAACCACCCATAAGAAAATCAAGTCTATATTCTATTTTGCAGGTCTTTTTGTAGATACAGATCTTAAAATCAATTTTGGAGAAAAGAGCAAGTGTTTAAGTGTAGAGATGAACTTTGAATTCCCAAAAAAGTGGAATGGGATTGATATGCCAAAATTGGTGTTTGAGTCCCACTATAGGTGTTCTTCTAGATTTTTGCAATTTCAGATACCCTTTTTTTCCGGAAACCTATTCCTATATAGAAATCCATATTTGGGACTGATATTACTACACTAGCAGATGAGTCTTAATATGCAAAAACTTCAAAATTTCCTATAATTTAGAGCTCATTCCAATCATCTTTAGATCTCCAGGTGCACATATTTCTTCTTATAGCTTGTTATTCTATTTTACATGCATTTTTAGGTCATTTAGTGAAAGATTGCAACAAATTAGGGTTAATCATTACATATTGCATTACATTTTTCTTTACAATCCCTAGCTTGGTGGTGAACCCCTCATTACTTTACAATCAGATCCTAGGACAATGCTATTGCAAGATCTCTTTCTCCTTTGCATTGAGATATCTAGGGTTATCCTTGAATGAGATAATTAGAAAGTGGGTTTTTCTCTATGTCCTAGACCATATAAAAGTATCTCCCCCATTTTCCATTATTTTAGGTCATCATGATTCTTAATGTCCAATCAAAGTTGTAAATAAAAAAAAAAGAATGATAAAGGTAAATTTGTCAAGAAGAGTTATTATGTTGAAAAAGACAATGGTGTATCTAATGATGAGGAATTAGACTATCATAATGGTAAAAGTGATGAATGCTTATTCATGTCTCTAAAAGTTGAAACTAATTCTACTAATCCTAAAAAATGTATGAAGTAAAGTGCTTTGAAAAAAGGTCACAATATTGAAGGAGCTACGGTGTCTTCTTTTCATGCAAGAGAGGAGGGAAAATGTTGGATAATTCATAGCGAATGCTCAAATAATATGAAAGGTGACAAGTGTAATTTTGTTAAAGTTCAAAAGTATGAAGGTGGTCTTGATAAGTTTTGTGATGATATGTAAGTAGCTAGTACATCTACTAAGATCTGTGAAAAAGATTCAGTTAATTTTGATGCTAAGAATAAAACATATTATGTTCTTTATGTCAAGGGTATTCAACATAATATTCTCCATGGGGTGAAGCCACAATAGTGGTTTACAATTGAAGTGAGGACAAAAAACTCACAAAAAATGAATGAATGGCAAAAAATATGATTTAGGGGTTCGTACAAACCTATTGGTTCGACTGAACCCATTAGGGGCTCACTAGAACCTAGGTTCGGGTGAACCCTCCTAATACTTTCCCACCAAAAAGGCCATCAAAACCCCTGATAGAAGGGGGGTTTGAATGAACCTTGGTTCGAATGAACCCCTAGGGGTTCATTCGAACCCCCTTTATTCCTCATCCCCTCCCTCAGACACAAACAAAACCTAAATTTTGGCACTTCGGAGGTCGAGTCGAGGATGAAAATGGAGGAGTCTTCGCAAACCCAACTTGAATTAGGTAGTCCTTAGAATGAGCTATCCAATGAATATAATTTTAATATGTTTTGGTTTTATTATGTATTTGTTTGTTTAGTTTTATTAAACATAGGTTTTTCATCAAAAATGAAGGTCTATGTTCTGCACATGTTGAAAAATAGCAGATTATCAAAAAGAAATTTGAAAAATATGAGTGCACCAGATATTGAAGTCCTTGATTCAACAAAAAAATAAAATTGAATTTTGATATATACAAAAAACGTTATGCATTATATGGTTGTAGTATGTCTGAATTGTAATTGGTTTGACTTTGAAACTTAATTAAAGAAAAAATATTCAATAAAAAACTATCTAAGAAAGTGGAAGCACTAGATATCAGAGTTACAAATCTAAATTCAAAAGAATTAGAATTTTATCCTTCATGGAAAAAAAGTTATGTATTATAAGGTGTATGTCACTTTTTAAAAATGTTGTTTTTTGAAAAACCAGCTTTCATGGGAGATGGAAAAAGAAGTGCAATCTGGTTCCAATTTTTTGGAAAAAGTAGTTTTAGAATCTATCAACAAAATGTGGCGAGACTCTAGTTTTCATCATCTTCAAATTCTTCACGGTTTAGGCGCATGGGTGTCCTAATGTGAATATTTTGTTTTAAAAATAACTTCAGTGTCCAATTTGGCCAAAATTGTAAACCACTATTGTGGGATCACCTGTGTAGGAAAAATGTGTAGTAGAGGAAATAATTTGGTGTTTTAGAATGATGGTTGTGAAATCAGAAAAGAAAGCTCTAGAACTTTGGTTGATGTAGGAACAAGGACAAAAGGTAATGCTTATCAACTCAAAGGTGGTGGTGTTAAGTGATTTATGTCTTAAATCAATAAAAGTTGGCTATAAAATAGAAGAATGGGTCACTTAATTTTAATAACGTAGTGAAGATAAGTTATAGTGATGTTGTGAAAGATCAGCCAAGGATTACAAAACCTATCAATGCAATTTGCAAAGAGTGTTTGTTTGGAAAGTAGACAAAGAAGAGGTATAAGACTACAGAATATTCTAACATAGAACCTTTGGAGTTGGTGCATACAAACCTAGATGTTGACCTACCAAAATAAGAAGATCTCATGGTGATAGGTACTTTATGTTATTAATAGATGATTATTCTATTATGGATTGGGTGACATTCCTCAAAGAAAAACTAGAAGCTCTAGATAAGTTTAAAGCATATCAATCTATGGTTGAGAATGAAATGGATCTAAAAATCAAGTGCTTGATGTTTTGAGAGGTGGTGATTTCACCTCCAATGATTTTAAATTTTTGTGTGAAGATCATGGAATAAAAAGAATTTGTTAGCTCCTAGGAATCCTTAGCAGAATGGAGTTGTGGAGAGAAAGAACATATTAGTTTAGGAGACAACAAGCACTATGACAAAAGAAGAAAATATACCAAATGTCCATTCAGTGGTTCATGCAACTATAATGTTCAAGGGGCGATTGCTAGTAAATGGGTACAAATTGGGTAGTGCAAAGTAATTTATCATGGGGGTTTTAAATAAATAGAAAAAATAAAATCAAGGCTTAGAACAAAAAAATGTGAACAAAAATTCCTGTAAGTTCAAACATGTAATTCTTATAATGAGAATTTCCCAATTAACTAAATACTGTAGAATGACACAATTCATGAAATGATTCATACTATTGCATCCATTCACAGCGCAGATTTAAAACATGTAACCATTCATCATCACTTCATTTTAGAATCAAATTCCACTAATAAAACACCACAAGCTCATTACCAAAATTATATTCAGATCAATAAACAAAGAAATATTATCCATAGATAACATAATAAACAGTTTTAAATTTGGAATATTCTATTGATTTTCATCAATTAAGAGCCATTTATGCATAGCAAAATCCACTGGCATATGGAAAACCATTGTCTATCAACATTACCGTTAAAATAACAAACTTTTGAAAATAAAATACTTGCATTAAAAGTTGTTAAATTGTTCAAGTGTTGCATAAAGCTATAAAATAAATTGTATCTATTCTTTAGGTAGCCAATTTGACTTCAATCAGTCAAACTTTACAATGAGGCAAACATTTTAACTTATAGAAAGAATTAACATCAATCTCTCCTATCAAAAATCACAATCCACGAATTTGGGGCCCAAATCCACAATTATAGGGATACCCCTAGTTAAGTCTGAGTCCTTTCTTTGCTGAAATTGCTATAGCTAAGAGGTAAACCTTGTGCCAATTTAGTCAAAATTTGACTAGGAGTTCTAGCTTTACTAACTGCTAATCATCATGCCCAGTCTTTGGCTAATCAAAAATTGATCTAGAGTTGTCGGTCTATTTCAAAAATTGATCTAGAGGTATTGTTGTCCATAGGGTGCCTAGAGTTGGCTGACCTTGTTGATTCCATCCCTTTTCAAAAAATGGAACATTCCCTTGCCACTTAGCTACTTTTAGCTATTTTGGACGCCTTTTTTTTGAAATAATCATCTGTATTACTAAAAATCTATCGTATTTTTTCCTCTTCAGGTGCATCTACCCACCCCACCTTGAACATTGCTCTTTCATATTATGTGGTGGTGGTTGTATATATATCTTGTAGCTAGGTAAAATTCTCGATAGTGTCTCTTACATAAAAGCTAATGTCCATAAGATTATCCAGAAGAAGTCCTTCATCATCATCTCCTCCAATCTATTATTCCACTGATATTTCATTTCTTGTAAATAAATTAAACCAACACCTGGCGAAGCCCCTTTACCAATCATTTCATCAATAATCCCCTTTACAACCTTTCTTTTGTCAAACAAATATTGTTGAGCCTACTGCAATATTCTTCAATGTTCCATGAGGACTTCTATTTGAAAGATTAGTATATTCATACATTTGTCAAGATAACCAAAATATTGATCTTCCAGAATGCGATATTCAATCACATCTGCCTTAGGAAGTTTTTTCAATATTTTCAAATTTTGCATATGCTCTACATATTTATCCTCTTCAGATCCTAGCAACTTAATATATTCCCCTAGGGACTTGATCAAATCACCTACCTCCTTATAATTTATGGAACTAATAGTAAATGTTTTTTCTATATCCTTCTTAATAAGGTCAATCCATTTCTCCATCATATTTTATTTTCTCTTCATTTCAGTTAGCTAATCCACCTCTTTGTGACTCATTAAAATAGGAATTTTGGATGGTGTTGGCTGCTGAGTAGTGGATGTAATCAACTCTTATAGAAAACCTTTCATCTTCCCTACCTGATCCTTAATCTCATTCTTAGTTTGCTTGTCCTCAATTAGTCATGACTTGGTAGTTGTAGTCATGATATCAATGAGATTTATTTGTTTATTTCTTGTATGCTTACCCAAATTGATAGTGCTTACTTGATAATCTACATCTTATAGCCCCCTATCATCCTTATTATCCATTGGGGTAGCAATGTTAGTACCAAGTCTCCATCATCAGTAAGCCTTGTAGAATGAATATCACAAGGATTCTTTTTAGGATTTACATTGTCTATTTCCTTTACCATTTCATCCCACATCACTGGATGAGCTTGACCTTGTTGTCTCTTCTCCAAATTTAACTTAAGCCAAGTGGGAGTAGCTAACAGAGTTGTTACCTATTGAGTACTAGGAGGTGTTGATGAAGGAGGTGTAGAAGAAATTATCTCCACGGTATGCTCAAAATAAGTCTATTGTTGTTCTTCTTGTTCTTTCTACTACCTCTCATGTTCCATTTTCTCATTTTGAGCTCTAATTTCTTCTATCTTTTTCATCTCTTCTTCCAATTGTGTAGCCTCCTCTTCATACCTTAATCTCTACTACTCCAATTCCATTGCATGGAGTTCCTCTTCTACTACCATGTCTTGCTCAGCTTTCTCTTATTGTTCCAACTCTCGTGCATGAGACTCTTTCTTATCTCTCTTATGGGATTTTGTAGCCTCTTTCTCCTAAACTATCTCTTCATATTTATTTTCTTCTTCTTCTTCACTAGCTAGTTCTTCAACAACTTTCTTTTTAATAGCTTCCAATATTTCCTTTTGTTCATCTTCAGTCAAAACATCATTCATTGCAGCCTCATCCCAAAGGCTTCCTTCCTTGAACCTAATCTCTTCTTCTCCAACTTCTTCTTCAGCTCTCTTGATATATTCTTCACATTTATCCTTTTCTTCCTAAAGTGGAGTTCCTTTAGAGTCCGAGGACACAGGTGAATATATCACATCAATCATATGGGGCCTCTCTTCTTCGACAACTATTGTTTCTATAGTCATTGTTGCAGTAGGAGGGGTGTCCCTAGTTTCCAAAGGAATAGTAGAAGGACCTTCTCTAAAAACTTGTTCTCCAGGGTATACAATAGTTATAGGTGTAGCACCAATACCTAAAATAAACCCTACATCAGCAACTTGATAGGAAACATTAGCTTTTTACAAAGCTTCAATAACCTATTCCATTGAAATTTCTTCCTCCATCAGGGAAAGTTCTTATGTGGCTACAACTATTTTCTTTAATCTCTTTTACTACCTTGTTTCAGTGGAGGAAGTAGGTTCACTGCTAAAATCCTTCTTCCTCGAATCCTTAACCCCAGGTTGCTTTAAATGGATATTAATCCATTTCAGGCTTCTATCAACCACTACCTACATGATACTTTATGAATATTAGTTTCCTCCTTTTCCATCCAATTGATTGGATCCAAATCCTTGGTTGCCACTTTATCCATTTCATAATGGGGATCAAGAGTGATCCCATCATTAGTGGTGTCATATGGTATGTCCCCTTTAACTTTGAAGTCTCTCATTTGGGGAATAGTTGTTAGGGTTAGAGATGGTAGATATCTAACAATTAAATGGAGATTTGAATAATAAACAGAGAAACTAAAACATACACAGAATAAACCATAACACAGAAAATTTAACCTGGTTCACCCAATCTGGGCTACATCCACCAAACTGCAGCCATCCAATAATTTTATTATCCAGTGTAAAACCTATTACAATCTTGCCAATAATTGTGTTTTTCCCCATACTGTAACCCCCATCCCAACCCCTTTTAACAAGCTTGTAGAAGCTTCCAGAATTAGGGTTTTACAAAGTCGGTTTTCTTTCTTTTTCGGAGATTTTTCCTTTTTCGCTGACGACGCAAAAAAAATGGCAAAAAGTATTCCATGGGCTATACAGTATAGCATGATCAGTCACCACATACCAACAATCTCCCACTTGGAGACTGATTAGGCTCCACACCATCATAACCTCCCACTTGGAGACTAATCCTGGACAACACTACTGCACTTACAGCTCCCACTGGAAATAAGGACCTTGGACCCTGCTGCTTTGTTATACTTGAATTCAACTTTGAAGGCCAAACAAAGCTAAGGGGAGCTCAGCTTCTCCCTTGGCACCGCCTTCGTAAACATATCCACTAGATTGGCATCTGTATGAATCTTGGCCAGCTTGACCTGTCCATCTTCCAACACCGACCGAATGAAATGATATCTCAATTGTATGTGTTTTGTTTTAGAATTCAAGGCAAGATGTATAGCACTCTGACTGTCTGTAAATAAGTAATTTCCATCCTGTTGTTTTCCCAACTCATCCATAAAAAGTTGCAGCCATATCATCTCCTTTCTTTGCCTCTATGGTGGATAAAGCAACCACCTTTTGCAATCAAGAAATCCAACTCACTCTTGTCCCACCAACTGTAAATACATAACCTGTGGTACTTCACCTGGTATCTATATCCCCTGCCAAATCTGAGTCAACATAGCCTTTTAAATCAGTATTAGAGCCCCCAAAACATAAACACTTATTGGATGTACCTCTCAAATACCTGAGAATCCATTTTACTGCATTCCAATGCTCAACTCCAGGATGACTCAAATACCTGCTAACAACTCCTACGGCATGTGCAATATCTGGTCTAGTACATACATGGCGTACATTAAACTACCTACCTGAAGCATATGGTACCTTGGACATTTTTCTTCCTCCTCTTGTGTCTTTGGACACATATCTTTAGTCAATTTAACATGACTAGGCAAAGGTGTGCTGACAGCTTTTGCATTCTCCATATGAAATCTTCTGCAACACCTTTTCAACATAATTAGCCTGAGATAAAAACAATTTTTTGTTTTCCTATCTCTACAAATTTTCATACCAAGGATTTTCTTTCTTTGCACCCAAATCCTTCATAGCAAAAGATTTTGCTAACTGTTGTTTTAGCTCACTTATGTGATCCATGTTAGACCCAGCTACAAGCATGTCATCAACATATAAGCATAAAATAATGTAGCTCTCATTATCCAACCTCTTAAAATAAACACAATGGTCAGAATTACACCTGTTGTAGCCTTGCTCAGCCATAAAACTGTCAAATTTCAAATACCATTGTTGAGGTGCTTGCTTCAAGCCATATAAACTTTTCTTCAATCTGCACACTAGTTTCTCCTTACCTTTGACCTCAAATCCTTGTGGTTGTTCCATATATATTTTCTTCCAAATCACCATGGAGAAAGGCATTTTAACATCAAGCTATTCTAAATGAAAATCTTCAGAACCACAATACTTAAAACAATACTATTAGAAGTCATTTTAACAACAGGAGAAAATATCTCATCAAAATCAATACCCTTTTTCTATGCAAATTCCTTTACAACTAATCTGACTTTAAATATTTTCTTACCTCCATCCTCCTCTTTCAGCCTATAAATCTATTTGTTTGTTAAAGCCTTTTTACCTGCAGACAACTTGCATAAATCCCAAGTCTGATTTTCCAGCAGGGAGTCCATTTCTTCTTTCATTCCATGCTCCCACTGAACCTTGGTATCCACCTGCATAGCTTCATCATAATATTTTGGTTCACCAGCATCAATTAACATAATAGTCTACAAAGAGGGAGAGAATCTCATTCGAGGGGAGAGAATCTTTTTGGAGGTCTACTTACCCTTGAAGATGGAGTACAACGAGGAGTTTGTGGTATTTGTTGTTAGCATTTGTTTGCCAGGCGCGAGGAACCGAAACATCATTGTTGGGAGTATCATCCAACACTACATAATCATTTTCTTTCTTCTCATGCTGTAGCAACATGTCTTTGTACAAAACTTTCTCATTGAATATGACATCCCTACTTCTGACAATTTTTTAATTTTCAAAATCCGAAAGCCTATAACCAAATTCATCAATGCCATATCCAACAAATATACATTTCTTTGATTTTGCATCAAGTTTAGTTCTATTTTCAGAATCTACATGTGAAAATGCTTCACAACCAAAGGTCTTGAGAAAAGAATAACTCACCTTCTTACATGTCCATGCTTCCTCTAGAATACCACAACCTAAAGGATTGGATGGACCTCTATTAATTAAATAAATAGTAGTGTTTATAGCCTCTACCTACATTTTCCAAAAGGCAATAAATGCAATCTCATAGTCCGTGCATGCTTAGTATTCTAATTTTGTTCTGTGTGCTCCGGCCCATCCGTTTTCTTGTTGATCCTTGGGAAACTTATTTTCTTCCCTCTCACGAATACCATTAGAGGAACAATAAATACTTCAAACTCTTTCTTGCAATACTCACCACCATTATCAGATCTGAGACATTTTAACTTTTTACCTGTCTCATTCTCAACCAAGCTTCTCCATTTCTTAAAAGTTCCAAATACATTAGATTTATGCCTAAGGAAATCGTCACCTTCCTAGTTTGCATCATCAATGAATGTAACATAATACAAAGAGCCACCAAGAGAAGATACCTGAGCTGGTCCCCATACATCTGTATGCACAAGCTCCAATTTCTCATCTTTCTTTTTCTTCCCATCCTTGAGAAAACTAACTCTCTTTTGTTTTCCATAAACACAACTTTCACAGAAATCCATATTAACACATTTTAGACCTAGTAAAACATTCTTTGAATGAAGAAATTTCATACCTTTTGCACTCATATTCCCAAGTCTATTATGCCACAGTGTTATTGATTAGGTCCACAACAAGCTGTATGATCTTTGGCTGCTTGTTACTTATGTAATTGTTTCCACGAAGATTGAGCTCTTTAACAATTAAAATTAGAAGAACATTATAGCCTGTACAAAGATATAAAGGTGCCTACTTTCACACCTTTTGCTACTACTAAGGCACCGCGCAGGCCTTCCCGTTTATTATAAATGTAACAACGCCTTCATCATCTAGTTGCCACAGCACAAAATTAAATTTCGATTAACTTTGGAACATGCCTTACCTCACGTAGTAGCCAATGATTCTCATTCTGACTTAATCTTGATTCTTCCCTTTCCAACAATGGCCGAGTTTAGTTATCTTCTAAATCGCTTGACCCAAAATTCCCTTGGACATAATAAAGAAAATAAATTCTATGGGGGGTAGCATGAAATGAAGCCATTGAGTCTAACACCTAAGAATCATCAACATTATCAAGGAAAGAATCAAAGCATCCTCATCAGATATATTACTTACCACATTTGCCTCTTTGCTTCCTTTCTTGTTGTCTCCATCTTTATTTTTCCGAGACCAACAATCTTTCTTCAAATGACCCGACTTACCACAGTACCAGCAATCCCTCTTGTCTCTAGATTGGGACCTTTTGTCCTTCGATTTTCCTCGTGACTTCCCATGATTTCCAGAATTGTTTCCTCTCTCCTTTGTTCTGCCCCTGCTTTCTGCATTCAAAACACTGCCTGATGTGGATGTTCCACAGGCACCTCTGGTGCCACCGGCTCAAAATAACACCAACAACATCATCAGAGCTTCAATGTGACCAAACCCGAAGCGAAATTGCTATGACCATTACTAAAGCTATTTAGGCTTTGGGGCCAAAGAACCGCGAATCAAAGAGCCCCTAACTTCTTCATCAACGTTTACTTTTATAGAAGTTAATTGACTGGTGACTATATTAAACTCATTTAAATGATCAGTAATCGACCCACCTTCTACCATTTTCGTATTAAATAAATGCTTCATAAGAAATACCTTATTCGAAGCGGAAGGCTTTTCATATAACTTCGCCAGGGTTTCCATCAACTCTTGAGTTGTCTTTGCTGTTGTAATATTAAATGCCACCGATTGTGCCAGACATAGATGAATACTGTAAAGAGCCTTTCTATCCAAGATCTCCCAGTCCTCATCTGACATTGTTGTAGGTTTCTTGGCTTTCCCTTCCAATGGCCGCCATAAATCCTTTTGATAGAGATAGTCCTCCATTTGCATCTTCCATAAGTAGTTCTGCCCATTAAACTTCTCAACCTTCTTACCCCTTGGCTGCATTGCTCCACTCAACCATGAGACTCCCACTCGCCGTGAGACTTTCCTATAGACGATGTCGAAACACTCACTCTAATCCACCACTTGTTAGGGTTTAGAGATGGTAGATATCTAACAATTAAAGTAGATTTGAATAATAAAGCGAACTAAACATACATATAAATTCATAACACAAAAGTTAAATGGTTCACACCCGGGCTACATCCATCAAACCCAGCCGTCAATACTTTTATTATCAGTGCAAAACCTATTACAATCTTGTGAATAATCGCATTTTTCATCATACTGTAACCCCATCCCAACCCCTTTTAACAAGCTTTTAGAAGCTTCCAGAATTAGGGTTTTACAAAGTCGATTTTCTTTCTTTTTCGGAGATTTTTCCTTTTTTCTTGTGATGGAAAGAAAATTTTCGGGGGCCCCAAACCCCCACTTCTCGGGGGCTGCCACCATTGAACCCCCGCCCGGGGCCCGGCCCGGCCCCAGACCCCAGTGAGGACGAGGGGCCAAGGTGTACAGTATAGCATGATCAGTCGCCACATACCAACAATAGTGAACCTCTCATATCCCCTTTTCCTTAATTTAAATTGATCTTGTAGGCTGGCCCAAAATTCTTTGAGAAGTGGTTGATGATGGGGAAATTGTGAAGCACATGTACCATACATTTTCTTCTTAGGATCTAAATCTTTCCTGGTTGTATGATATTTTAAATTCATGGACTGAAACTCACCTGTTGCTATCTTAATTTCTATTGAAGAGGAACAAGCAAAAAACCCCAATTGCATTGGGAATGAGTGCTAACTAGCCTTGTGCTATGTAGAGAATTTAGCATTCACCTTGGTTGCTTGACGAGAAAACTCCATTAGGACCCATCTATCACCAAAACACCTTGGTAACTTAAAAGTGTGCTTGTCAAACCCAAACAATCTGAATTATTTGGATTTTGGGTATTGGATATAAACCAATATCCCCACTCTTCAATAGACTCCATTTGCTCCTGGGACAACTTGAAACCAACATCACTTGTGAGCTGAATAATGATAACATATAAAAATACATCATTTACCCTTTTGAAGTTCCTTTTTGTTGTCTTCAATTCCAGCTAGTCATAGTGCTCCCATACTTTCTTCTAATCTAAACCATCATCCATTGATCCCATAGTAGTTAACCTTAGAAACTATCTCATTCTTTTAGCACAATAGATTACATATGAAGACATGTAGAATGTCTTGGTTTTTATTACTTTCAATAATTGATCATGGATGTTGTCTAAAATTATTTATCCCTAATCCATGTATTGTGATCCTTCCAAAATAAATTCAATAAATGGAAACATCTAGTTCTCAAAGGTACGAGAGTCTTCCTTTCCAAAAAATCTAGCTAGCAATGTGACCATATCACCAATGTCTTTCGAGAAATTAGACCTCTTGGATTTAGGTGGCATCTATTTTACTAGTTTCTTCTTTGTATTACACCATCTTTTGTTAATGAAATTTTTGTTTCCTTCCTCATCCATTGCCCAGTGTTTAAGTGCATCAGCTTTAGACATAATCTTTGGGTCAGCATAAGGAGGAGGATAAAAAACTAGTCTAACCATTGTTGGGGTTAAATCAATGATCACATTGCCTTGTGAATCAATGCACTGCCTTTGAGTGATATTATAAGTTTTTGTAATATTTGAATGAACTCCAGACATTTCATAGCTATAGGGAATGTAGCCACATGTGCTAGCCTGAAAGTAGCAATCCTCTTTGTCCTTGGGGAAGCATTTTCTAAAAATGTATCCTCACAAAACTAGTTTAAATCAATATGTCCTACAAGCGTGTTAGTAATCCTCATGACCTCAGAACCAAACTTATAGGGTACTAGGGTCCCCTAGAACATGTACTTCATTGTAATAGGAACCTATTCTAGTTTTATCTTTTTAACTCTTGCTCCTTTTGATGTTTCTTCACCAAGAACTTCTTCCTCTGAATCAAAGATTTGTTAATCACTTGCAATACTAGTAGTTATCAGAGAAAGAAGGGACATGTGAAGAGAATATTAGCATAAGCATTCATATTAAATCCCCATTCACTCAAGATAAATTGGGAAATGATTTGGAACTGGAACCAAAGGAGTGAACAAGTGTGAGAAACATCCCAAGTTATGATCCCAACCATAGTTCGAGAGTTGGAATTGGGACATGGTTTTGAATTGGACCTTTGGAAAACAAGCAACGATAAGTCAACCCCGAGTTTTGATCCCAAAATTTTGTTGGAAGTAAAAATTGGGATAGCACTAAATAGTGTAACCAAAAGACATGTCAAGGGTTTGGTGCCCATCCAAAATCCGATCCCGATGGATATGTGGGGATTGAAATTGGGACACTGGTTGATACATTGTCAAAACCTTTGAATATTTTTCAAGTCACAACCCAAACTTCAATCCTGATGAAACATCAGAAGTCAGAATCAAAACAAAACCAAGACCTAGACCCAATCAATGGCTTAAGTAAATAGTGCAGTCTAATCCTGATTTCGATAGAGTTGTGGGAATAAGGATCAATGCAATTAGCAAATATAAAGGCATCTAAATAAATATAATAGAACCTCTAAACGTGCCATCAGGATCAGGCTATGATCTGTAATGGTCCAAATTTTAAAATTTATCAAATTTAACGCAAACTTGACCAGGTGGTATGGAAACCATAGGTAAACTAGGGCACGATGGGAACAAAAAATCCCACAAATGAAAGACAAAACAAAAGGTGAGAAAAAAAACACAAAAAACCTAAATCAAAACAAGGAAAAATGAACCAAAAGGTTCAAGAACAAAGAAAAGAGCACTGATGGGTGCCAAGAAAAACATAAAACAAATGAGAAAGAACAAGAGATAAAAGAAAGCAAGAAACCAGAAACATGAAACAACAGACAAGACAAACATAAGAGAACCAAAAAAAAAGGGAAAACATAAAAAAAGATACCTACCTCCAAACACAACTAGAAATCTAATATCATGACAAGAAATCCAAGCGCTACCTCAAACCCTACCCCTTAGCACTACTCTGGTTCACTTTGTCGAAGTCTAAAAGCCAAAATGAGAGAAAACCAAGGAGCAACAACAATAAAAACTCGCTTGCACATGCGAACAGGTGTCTATAAATTCGGGTTGGTTAAACCTCAAGATCGAGGAAGAGGTCATAAATACACCATCATAAGAATGAATGCAAGCCGGAGTGGAGATCGAGAAAGGACATGACACTGATCTTTCAAAGAGTACAAAGTTCTAGAAAAGGTCTGAAATCTAAATCTTGAAAAACAAAGACAGACATGGGAATCGGGATCAGGATGGTACTTGGAACAACAACTTTAGAAAAGTTCTTGGTTCTAGTTTCGACCAAATGTTTGATTTCTAGAAAGACAAAGGGAGTCAGAAATCGAGATTGGGATGCAAGTAAAAACAAGAACTTTGGAAAATTTCTTGGTTCCAATTCCGATCCGATGTCCAATTCCAAAATAAGAAAAAACACACAAGGAAGAGAAGTAGAAGTTAGGATCAGAATGAAAATAATAAGTTACGCATTTGAGAGTGTAAGGTGACGATTCTGATTTGATACTTCAATTTGATAGAATAAAGAAAACAAAAAACAAAGCACAGGGATCAGGAAAAGAACACAAATAGGAACTTGAACTTTGGAAAGTAGCAAGTGTGAGTTTTAGTCTAAAACCTAAAACCATTCAAACAAATGAAAATAAGTACTTAGGAGAAAAATACAACTCCTAAGGCCCAAACAAGAACACCAAGGATAAAAACAACAAAAGGGGGACCCATTTTAGCCAAAAACAAAATGGGGTGGTTATGTAGGTATAAAAATTATTACAATGTCTCAACCAAGAGGAAGCCTTGACCATGTTAATGGATGTACACAAAGGTATTTGTTGTTCACATCCTAGTATTATGACCTTATCTAAGAAATTGTTGAGGAAGGGGTATTACTAGCCAAACATGGAATGGGAGGATCATCAATTTGTGAAGAAGTGTATGTAGTGTCAATATCATGTAGACCTTATCCATGCACCAACTCAAGAACTCCAACTAGTTGTTACACCTTGGCCTTTCTTGTAGTGGGACTTGACCTTATAGGAAAGATTACCCCACATCATCTAATGGTCACAAATTCATCATCACAGCCACTAATAACTTTAGCAAGTGGGTTGAAGCTATCCCTATGAATTACATCATGATGAAACAAATATCCGAATTTATCTTGAACTACCTTATTTTTCCCTACGATGTTCTACAACCCTTATCTCAAATAATGGAGCACCTTTCAAAAATCAAGATATATGAGATTTATGCCAAAAATTCAACATCCAACACCAATTCTCTACTCCCCATTACCCCCAATGCAATGGTCAAGTTGAGGCATCAAACAAAACCATTCTAAAAATCCTTAAGAAGATGGTGAATTAAGTTGGTCATGAATGGCATCTACAATTGAATAACACCTTATTGGTCTATAGATCTAGTGTCCACACACCAATAAGTGTAACTCCATTTTCCCTAGTCTATGGATCTAAATCCATCCTACCCATTGAAGTCGAGCTCCCATCATTGAGAGTGTCATTGCAAAATATAATTAATGATGAAGAATACAAGGTTTCTTGGTTGAACGAGTTAGATTTCTTGGGTGAGCATCATCTTGATGCCTTGAATCATTTGTATGCATACAAAAATTGACTAAGAAAGAGCTACAACAATAAAATAAAGAGCCAGTCTTTCTAGGTAGGAGATCTCATCCTGAAGTAGAATTAAGAGAACATGCTAGATCAAGATAGCAAAGAGAAGTTCGAGTCTAATTGGTTAGGAAAATTTGTCATCACATCAAGCTATGGTTCAGGAGCATATCAGTTATCAACACCTAAAGGAGAACCCTTGCAAGAACCCATCAATAGTTTGCATCTAAAAAAAATAGGCCTAGGATTGAAGGGTATAAATTGGAAAAATACAAAAATATCAAAAAATTAAAAAAATCCAAAAAAATAAGAAGGATTAAAAATAGTAAAGAAAAAAAATCATCCTCTAGTGAAAACCACTTCAATGGCACTTTGGGAAAGTCCTTGGTGAAAGATTGGAAAATAGGTGGCTTTTGTAAATAAGCACTCTCCATCCATCATTAGCTCGTTGACTTATCTTTCTTCACCATCTATCACATTCTTTTTTCGCATACACTAATCCTATTTATTCCATCACCCATCCACATCTGTATCATAGCTGGATGTTATGTAAGTATCATATTCCCCTTTAGTACTACTTGGCATATTCCTAATGTTAGTTTTTCCTACCTATATTAAGGTAGTCTATCACATCACACTGGGGGAAACTTTTCTATATTTGCATTGGATTTGGTTCATGTAAATCTTAAGGTTGTTCTTGAAATCTCTCAAAAAGTCCCAATTTTTTTGAAAACCTCCTCAAAATCCAAAAACATCAAAATCTTATATAGCCCAAGATCCAAACACATTTGAAAAGTTGTAAAGTAAAAAATCCAAAACATCCAAATAACATCAAAAAATTAAAAAAAATACCTTGTTGATCTATATTGTGTCTGAGCTTGAACATAGAAAAGGCCATCATCGATGTGCTCTCAAGGCATTAGGTTAGTCTTTAGGAGTCTATTATAATAAAATGACAACCCATCAAGTGTTAATATCTCATCAATAAATAATTACTGGTCAAAGTCAGTCAAACTGCATGGCCTCTAAGTGCATAATATAGGCAAGGCTAATCTTTGATAAGACCTCAAGGCCCTAGGTTAGTCCCTCTTAGGTCTTGGTCAAAACTTAGAAAACACAAAATCATTTGAAAACTTGAAAAATCAAAAATATTGGAAAACATTTTAAAAATCCTAAATAGCCTCACAATACCAAAAACCCAAAACATTCACATATACCTAAAAAAGTTCAAAAAGAGCCTTAAAAACATTGTAAAATACCAAAAACATTGAAATATTCCAAAAAATTCCAAAGCCACCCATCCCATTTCGCTTTCACCCATAATAAACTTCCATCCATAATAAATCAATCATCATCAACAACCTTTGGTAAAGCAAGTGGAAAAAAGTATGAGAATTCGTGAAGTGTGAACCTAAATGTGAAAATATAAAGTCTAGATCATGATTAAATGAGTTGGTAATGTTTGTATCAACAACCTATCAAACAATTAGCCTTATTCAGAACATCTAATAATCATGTCCTAGGATGCATCCTTCCTACAATGGACATCATCACCATAAATCACCTTAACTATGTTGCTTTGGAAACAGATATAGACAACATTAACTGTTTGTTTTGATCTTTTCTTATGGTTTATATTTTTGACCCATTCTGAGGATCTCTCCATTTTTTTTATCAAAACCATTTAGAGAAAAAGTAATGGGGCATCGATCATTATATTTTTTTTGATGTGCTTTTGGGATATTCTTGTAAATTAATCTTGGCAAATACTTACTTGGTTGTGTGTAGGGAGGATGTTTTGAATAGATTGTTGACTACTACATATTCTTTGGTCTGAACTTTTCTAAACTTCTAAACTACATTCTAATGAGGATTTTGTAGGTCAAAGTGTGAGCAAAGATTATCTTATCTATTTACAGAGTGAAATTCAATCGCACTAGATACAAAGTAATCCTAGTTATTGATACCTTGATGCATCATGTCTATGTGTTATATCAAAAATAAGGAATGAAATGATGAAGTATCCCAATTATTGATACAAGCAGAACATCAATCTTGTCACCATATCTAATAAAGTTTCAAAGACTCATAGACTTGTTTGAATTCTAAATCAATCTCAAAATCAATGGTTAATCTATCTGTCTTATTCTTCTATCTTCTTTGTGTGCTAACATGGTATCATGATACTCAACAAAAAATAATAAATGCATACATACAACATCCATAAACCATCAACATACATACATCATATCATAATCATATCATAATCATATCATAATCATCAGCATGATATCATCATATGGGAAATAAACAAAATAAAAATACATCCATTTCATAGCATGTCATATGGAAATATATTGAAAAAGAGAATAAACCATCCATCACATTGCCTCCATAACATATATCATACATTGCATATCATATAAACATCACATCATAAATCATACATCACATCATATCATATGCATAAATAAAGGAACACATCCATAACATAAACATTTGCATCCATCCATAACATGTTCATCCATACATAAACATAAAGCATGAAATAAATGAAACATCACATCAAAATGATAAAACATCATATCATAATTGAGTCGAGCCATAGCATATATGTCTCATCAAAACTGGACGTCAAGATACAAAGTCAGAGTCAATGTGTCAATATCATCAAAAATAGATATACAAGAGGATATAAAACATAAACTGATGAATGGATATACACGTAATATATCAGGGTTGTACATCAAAAAGCATCTACAAAAGTGTGAGGCTATCCTCAAATTTTCCATTTTTCATGTTGAGACGAGTCTTGTCATTGGCTCCATAAGGGATGCTCAATTGATGGACCTCTTGAACTACTTGGCTTGACCTCACTCCCATGCAAAAATTTTGGGTAACACTACACTTTGGGAACCACCCTTTGGTACAAGGTTTTGTAATAGGATGCCTCTTCCATCACATATCCATTCACCTACACTATGACTTGGCCCTTTCTATGTGTAGCAATAGCCTCTAGTTGTTTCATTTGTCTAGTCTCCTAAGAAAGCTGGATTGTGAGTTGCTGGACCTATTGATGGTCCTGATCCCACTCAACAATGACTATTTGTACCTCTATGTTAGTTACATCCCATTCCCCATTAGTTGTTGTGTCTATTGTAATAGCTAATATCTCTGGGTTGTAAGTTCATGTATCTAGGCATCCTACGGATTGAGACCTTGTACGTGTTGTTGATGCTGCTTTCGTGGTGGTCCTAACTGCACATGCCCTGACACCTGTATGTCATGTGGCTGATAAGAGTGCCTATCTCTAAGCACCTATCCATCATGACCATCTCTATTATCTGACCATGTCCTCTACCTCTGCCATGTCCCTTACCCCTGTCAGGTACCTATACAATAGTGGGATTTTTCAAGTGAACTAGTGCAAACTATAACCACCATGTGTCATGTGTTACTATGGTAAAAACCTCATATGGTACCCTAGTATATACCCATGGCTATGCGACAAGCTATCTAAAATCATCAACTACCACCTAGGGTGGAATTTACTAACCCTACCCATTCTCTCTTTATCATATGGTCCCCTAGTATATACCCATGGCTATGTGACAAGCTATCTAAAATAATCAACTACCACCTAGGGTGGAATTTACTAACCCTAGCCATTCTCTCTTTTGGTTCAAGAAAATATAGCTTGGTAATCCTATAGAACAACATCCTCAACCTCCTTGAATTGACATGAAACCTGATCTAGAAGATACCTCTCGATCATGGTGCACTCATGACCCTAGATGTATCTAGTCTATCTAACGAAAAATATTTGTTGATGACCATCAAACCATGGTGGTACCTGCAACCAAGTCCTCCACCAAAAAATGACATATCACCAATAACCCATCTCCAGTACAAGAAACCTACTAGACCTATATAGTGTAGTGTGACCATAGCTCTATAATAGTATACTATGTGATCATCCGTGTCAATTTATTCCAATGCAACAATAGCTCTGAGCATGGTAATATGCTCCCAAGAGGCCCAAATGTGTAATAGTGTAACTGCAACTCTTATGCTTCATCCATCCATGTAGAAGACCTGATGCATATCATGATATAGAGATGCAAGTAGCACGTGGACCAAAACTAATAAATTCATGTCCCCTATCATCCTCAACTAGTAAATCCCCCAACTAGTGTTGAAGCATCTACCCCATCGATCTAGCACGAGCACCCTACAAATCAAAGCTCTAACAATCAAGTTCAAATATGGGGCCTATCCTCTATAGTCATCTAGGTCTATCTATGCAATCTCTATCTACTGGATATT
This sequence comes from Sequoia sempervirens, assembly GCA_007258455.2. NCBI lineage: Eukaryota > Viridiplantae > Streptophyta > Pinopsida > Cupressales > Cupressaceae > Sequoia > Sequoia sempervirens. Next base: position 149,123,061 of record VDFB02168118.1, on the reverse strand, counting down.
TGTATCAAGTATGTCATAGCAAGCAATACTCCCAGTGTCCACATCGTAGATCACTCACTCATTGTGAATTAAAACTCACAAGATGTGCCAGACATCCTCTAGTGTCACAATCACCTCCCTAAAAGGCAGGTGTAAGGATGAGGTCTCGTTGTGCCACCTCTCAATCAAATATTTCATCAAGGCAAGGTGAGTCCTGATCTCAGGCATCTCTACAATGAAACCTAGCCCAATCACCCCAAGGAACATCCTTGTCGGATTAGTCAAATCCTGAACATGTGACAAAATTCCAGGTCTGCACTCCCTAGAATGAATTGACCCAATGATCTCCTACACAATCAAAGTGAACCACATCAAAATTTCCAAAAAACTTATATGATTTTAAGTTTTTGAACCCTAACAAGCTAAAGCACGTCTATTTTCGAAAGCACAACACTATTGACTGAGCAATGCTATGTCAAAAAGTAAAAAGTGATGCTATTTTTAAGAAAACATCAGTTTTTCAATAGACACACTGGATCTAAATATCAAAAGTGATGCTCCTTTCAAAATCGTGATGCTATTTGAATAGTGCTACTGAACCCTAAAATTGACTACAATGCTCTATGCAAAAGCACAACATATTTTCAAAAGAAATGATCTCGCTACCTAAGAAAAAGTGATGTTATATGCAATAGCATCGCTACTCCAACAAAAGTGCCACTGACTAGTTCAAAAGTGACGTTGATGAAGAACTTGTTTTGACAACTTTGACCTAACATTAATGACCTAAAAACTTGAAAAACAAGAAAAGTTTTGATTTGTTTACCAATGGTCCTACATCTGTTGTGAGCTAGTACTCTTGTACCCTATCTATGAGGTGTTATGGGAGCTCATGAGCCACAATTTTGCTAAGGTGTCAAAGAAAAAATCACAAAATATCTCAAAGGCTACAAGTCCAATTTACCTAAAAGTGACCCTTCAACCTACGTTTATTCCTAAAAATTAGGGTTTTTGCCCAAAATTGAGGGGAACAATGGCATTCTAATCCTGTTTCATTAATCTTTGAGCTATGGAGCATATTTTGGGGCATTTTGTATGTTTCTAAACTTGTTTTCATGTCCCAAAACCTATTTTTTTACTTGAATCAATGTTAAACCTTTGTCACAATATTGACCTGAAAATTGAAATTTTTTCTCGATCTCTGGAGGGGGTAGAGTACTAGCTTAATTTTTTCTACTAGGGAAAGAGTGGGGCATCCAAAAAGTTAGGAATTTTTTTAATTTTTGATCTATGCAAGCATTAATCCGAAAAGTGTCAGTCTTTGAACCAATGTAACATGTACCTCACTTCAAAGAGGGAAAAAATGTACACTTAAAATTGTCCTAACCGATATTGCACACTTGAATCCCATTACTAACACCATTTCATCCTAAATTCACCTCCTTTTCAATAGTTTAATTGGATGATCCTAGTTGTTTAATTAAATGCATTAGTTAATCCTACTAATCAAATGACCATTATTATTTTCCTAATTCGCCGCTTTCACACTAATTCTCATCTTATTTAATTAGGTAATGTGAATTATTTGATTAAATTGCTTATGTCCTCTCATTTACTTAAATAATATTAATTATTCAATTAAATGTCATTTGACCACCGTTCATTAAATAAATTAATTATTTAAGGGCATCATCATTCCACTTAACTTGCACAATTAAAACTTTGTTTTAATTATCTAATTTTCTATTTTCCCTCACCCTCCCACTTGCAAGCGAATATTCCCCTAGAATATTCCTCCATTTGAACTAAAAAATGGAATATTATTTTGTAACAACTTCCTATTTTTAGGAAGTGTGCTCCTTTGAATCAATGAGATCCATTGATTAACTCCTTGATCCATGTCAACTTGCATTATCATCCATTGATGAGAATAATTAATCCATGACTTTAGTTGTCATAGCTTCTCATACCTTGATTGATTGAATCAATCCTATCCATTGATTCAACATTTTCTCCTACAAATACAACCCATTTCTATGATAAAAGGATCCACTTCCATTTTATCAAAGTTATGCTACACATTTGAATACTCATCTTCATTCATCTTGCATCGATTTTAGCTTTTCTTCTACTTTTAGCTTTGTTTTCATCAATGGAGTTTGTTTAGTTGCCTATTTCATCAAAGGGATTGGGAAAGGGTTGGAATTCCATATCAATGCAACACCAATCCCCCAATGGGACAAGGTTTGAGGCATTAGAATACATTTTCATTATTCATTTCTTGTTGTTTATGTTTAATGACTTGCTTATTTACTGGTTTTCAAGTATTTCATTGGTATTATAGCTTAACTAGTTAAGTATTTCTTAGAATCTATTGGATATGGTGTATTTAGCTTGTGTTATTATTATAGCGATACTTGCAATTTTGAAAAACCATTGTGAATTTAAAAGATGTTTCTTTCTACTCATATTGATATTGTAACTCATATTTTCAGTGTAGAGACTAAAAAAAAGTACTCTAATACTTCATTTTCAAGCATCTTAAATGAAAAATATAATCTTTTAAACTATGTATGGAACTAAAAATCATTTAAATATTAATAAAAGAACATGTTTTTACCTTCATTGACCAATTCATGTTATGTGTTGATGAATATTTTGGATTTTTCCTATATTTTTATACTGAAACCTCTAAAACATGCATGATCAATCACTTGTGAAGCCTATAACTTATTATATATGTGTTGGTTATTCATTTGAAAAAATTATATTAGTTGATGTGGAAAAATATTTTTCTTGAGTGTTGTATGCAAATGATTTTAAACACTTAGTCGTCAACATTTTGGTGCATCACCTTATTATTCTTAGGTTTTCTAATTTCATGTTTCGTTTGCCCCTTTTTCTCAGTATGGAATAGTAGGATAGGAAATTAGTGAATTCCAATTGGAAGTAGCTCTCTATGGAGTCTGGTCTCCATAGTTTGAGCCACACTTAGGGAGATAATCCCATCATTCATGAGGTAGATGACTGATTCTTTCATCTTAGCAAGGGTGCACACTTTCATGACAATATGTATTATAATGGGTGTATCCTAAGTGTGCAGTTGGACCACAAAGCTATGAGGTATTCTATAGCACAACCTTGAGGTTTTTTATTTGAAAGTGAAAGATAAATCATCAATTTTAGGAATATTTCACTTTAGATAAGTGAAAAGGAGAAATATTAAATGTATCCATAAAGAAACCATGATGGTATAAATGTTGTAGTGATTGAAGAAGGGTTTAAGGCTTTGTAAGGGTAGATTAATGTTGTACAAGAAGAGATAAGAAGAAGGATTAAGTTGAGAAGGAGAGGTGAAAGTGAAGATGAAGATGACACAACCCATGTTGATATAAAAGTTGAAGGGGATGGTGGAGAAGAAGAACTTGATCAATCAAAATTTTGAAGGCTATAAAAAATTAGAAAAATTCCAAGGATATGTATCTTGAAATATTTAGGTAGTCTCAATCCAAAAATATTTTATAGATTGGATAAATAATATGGAAGAATGTTTTGAATATTAATAAATAGATTATTTGAGGAGGGACATATTTTCCAAGATCAAGATCAAAGATCATTTTGGCATTTGGTAGAAAGATATGGAATTAGAGAGAAACCGAAGAGGAAAAGAGAATATCCAAAATGGGATAAACTAGTGGATACTTGTTGAATATATAATTTATTCCCTTCAATCATGAGTTGGAATTCTTGAAGAAAATGCAAATTTTGAGGTAGGTTAATAGAAAAATAAAATAATTCACTAATGTGTTTTACAAAGTTATCATTAGAGTATGCCACATAGTAGCTAATAAAGAAAATATATCAAGGTATATGAATGGATTAAGAAAATATCCAATAAGAGTTAATCCTAGTTAGATTAACAACTATTGAAGATGTAAATTAGTTTATAATGAAGGTAAAATAAAAATTTGAACATAATATTTGATACCAACAAAAGAGGAAGAGGTCATGGTGGAAGAACATGAATAATATTTTATGGAGGGTAATGATAAAAAGATGATAGAGAAAATTGATGGTGCAAATAGAAACCAAAATAATAGAGGTGAGAACACATACTTACATAGAGACTAAAATGATGGATATAAAAGAGGAAGAGGAATATTTAGAGGACCTTAAAGTAGAGGATTTAGAGGATCATTTTAAAAATGTGGCAAATGATTTAGATTTTATGAATACAAAAAAATATGGAGGATAGAAGACTAGAAGGTAATGCTAGTGTTTTTCACATAGATGTCGAGACTAGATTTGAAAATTCATAAAAATCCAAAAGAGGGAAAAATATTTTTGCTAGAAGAACACTGTTGAAGGAAGAAGGGAAAGAAGAACCAATCCAAAGAAAGAGTTTATTTAGAAGAAAATTTGAGTCAAGAGATAAATGTTGTAATGTTATCACTGATAGTTTAAGTACTAGTAATCTAGTATATGAATAAATGATTACATAGTTGAATTTAAAAATTTAGAGCATCCACACTCAACTAATATTTCTTGATTAGAATTAGATCATAAAACTTTGGTCAATGAAAAAATTTTGGTAAATTTTAAGAATGAAAATTATCATTATTATGTGTTGTGCAACATTATGCCTATGAATGTATGTCACTTATTATTGGGAATATCATGGAAATATGATATATGCATGTGATGCTAATAAAGATATTAAATGAAATAACATAAGAAAAAAAGCATAAATAATTACTAAATAATTTCTCAATACCTCCATAGTCCCCTAGATTGAGTTTACAATAGAGTACAAATAAACAACACAAAGTATTTTCACTTGATTACACTAGACTAGAATTTGGATTGCCCACTAAACCAACAAAACCTAGGAAATATTGTGATAATGAGATGGAAAATCAACATCATAAGGATAATAGCAATAGACTTGATGATGATGAAGTTTAAGGGAGTAAATTTATAGAATCACAGTGAAAGGGATGGAAAGCTAATATCTTGAAAAAACATAAATGGATATTATTAAGAGGTTATCTCTATCAAGATACAATTGACAAGTGTCATGTGAGGATTTACTTGGAATGGATCATGCTTAATGATGTTGCTAGGATTAGAATAGAGGAATATTATGGTTGGCTTTCCAAAAGAGGCAAGGATTGACTTATGTCAATCATAAGCAAGGTGGGAATTTAAAATTACATTTTAGAAGGTGGCCCCATACAAAATTCAAACTAAAGGGTGAAATTTTTCCCTAGTACATTTATGGAGATGAATATTTCAAGGAATGTGCAAGCTTCCATGTGTGGAGGGGAATTAAAAATGACAAGTGATGACAAGTTTGGGAACTAGAAGAATATAAAATTAGAAGATAATATTTATAGGGGTTTAACTTGGATAATTAGTTAATTAATTAATGGGTTTAAAAGAATTAAAGAATGGGGGATAATGTTAAATAAATTTAATTCATTAGCCTTTTAGAAGAATTGTGAAAAATAATTAAATATAGAAATTTAATTATTTTTTAGAGGAAAATGGTGAAATTAATATTTAAAAATAATTATCTTTTGGAGAAAAGGTGGAATTAATTAAATAATAAATTATTTAATTAATTTAGGGAATATTAATTAATATTCATACTTTTAATTAATTATGAAAATATTAGAATTTGGGTGTCTATAGTTTGTTACCCATTATGGTTGTGCTAACACCTACACTTTAGCAAATGATTGAATCACACATAAGCTAAAACCTATGAGAGAAGAAAAAGAAAAGGTATGAAATAATGCTAGAATTTGTTTACTACATGGTAGAAAGTTTTTGGATGGAATGAAGCATGAAGATATGTGCTAAATGATTTAATTTGTAAAGTTAGGGAAAAAAATAGAAAATAAGGAGAAGATTTACTTATAGATATTTCAAACTTGTTAGATCAATTTCAAGATAGAGTTTCAAATCCAGAGTACCTAAATTCCTTACTACTGGTGAGAAGCATAGGTCATTAGATATACATGACACTAAGAAAAATTCCTAATAAGGAAACCAAAAAAAAAATCCCATAGAAAATGAGGGGTTGAAAAGAAAAGTTCAATAATTATAGAGAAAGTGGCTAATAAGAAGAATTTGAGTCCATCTGTAATACCTACAATACTAGCACTCAATAAGGATGAAGAATGGAGGATGTGAAATAATTAGAGGGTAATCATAAAAATAATAATCAAGTATATATATTTCCTATTAAAAGAATGGAAGACATCATGGATTGCTTGAGTGGAGCACAATATGTCACAAAGATAGATTTAGATAATCAATATCATCATATTAGTATACATGAAATAGATGAATGGAATAAAACATTTAAAAAAAATGATTGCATGAGTGGTTGGTAATGCCATTTTGACTATTGAATGCACCAAGCACTTTCATGAGTCTCATGCATGAAGTACTCAAGGAATTTTTGGGTAAGTTTTTTATTGTTTAGTTAGGAGATTTTATAGTTGTTAGAAAAAAATTGAGGAACATTTGATAGATGGTTATAAGGTTTATAGTGGTTGAGAGAAGAAAAAATGTTGATGAATATAAGGAAATACAACTTTGTGAGGAAGGAATTGCTATATCTTGGATTTGCAATGTCTACTTAAGGTTTGAATATATGAATATAAAGAAAGTAAAGGATATTATTTAATGGCCTATACCAGCCAACATTATTGAGGTAAGATCATTTCACGTATTGGCAATTTTTAATGAAAATTTTATTAATTATATTAGCATTATTTATGCATCCTTGACTAGAAAAATAAGAGGAGATGTTAATGATTTTAGTTTGATATAGGAATAGCCAATAATGATGATTTATTTAAATAAAATTTTATTAAGAAAATTTTTTTTTGGTGCGAAAGGCATTATGCCTAAATATTATATTAATTTAAATAACTGATTACAAAATTGCCAAGAATGGTAGTGAAAAGTTTCTTCAAAATTCTACATAGCAATGTTTTTCCACCACTGGTACCCTTAATACAACTATAAAACATAGTTAATCACCCATATCTTCTATTATGTTCCCATATGACCTCCCTATAAATTGACTTTGAACATATACACCCTTTTACAAAAAAATTGACTAAAGCATTACATGGAGTAATATATGACGATATCTGAAATCTGACAATATCTAAAATCTACTTACAAACCCTCCTTGACTACCATAGTCTAGAAAGAACCAGACTTAATTCCACCCCTATGGATGGAAAAAAGTGAGTTCTCATCCTGTACACCTTGAGAAGGAGAGTGCATTTGACTTGATGTTGATTCTTGTGTATGAACTATAATATTAATATCAGGCACTTGAGGAACCAATCTATTAGTCCTGCGAATAAGTGCACCACCTAAAACTTCCAACCCTCGAATACATTAATGTAGTTTGAGGAAATAAATAGAATGGAATTTCCTTTTAAACTTATTTACTTCCTCCCAATGGAATTAAGAATGATATTTGTTGAGTGCTTGGTTTAGAAAATATGAGTATTCATGCATGTTTGTTTAGCACTTCCTAATTTTAACAAGGTATTGTAGGTAGATTTCAATGCTAGTGATAGTAACATAGTAGTAATTTTAAGTCAAGAAGGAAGGCACATTACATATTTTAGTGAAAAACTCAATGTTGCTAGATGAAGAATTATTGTGCTTATGATCAAGAATTTTATGGTATTATTTAGTCATTAAATAATTGCGGACATTATCTTTTGCGTACCTTGGAATTTGTTTTTTCCATAATCATCTTGATTATAGTATTTTAAAAGACAAGTGAAGTTAAATCATATACATTTGAAATGGGTTTATTTTTTCAAATTTATACATTTATGTTGAGGAATACAAGTGGGACGACTAACAAAATTGGAGATTCGTTGAGTATGAGGTATAATCTATTGGTAGAAATTATATTTGAAGTGGTTGGGTTTGAAGAATTAAAGTATATATACCTTGAAGATGATATTTTAGAAGCATGAAAATATTTCCTAAAACCTACCACCATAGAGAAAACACAATGGTTGAATAATATAATTCAAGATAACATATTATTTAGAGGAATTACAGTGGAGGATTAGCAAAAATGTTATAAAAAAGCTAGTTTCATTGGTAAGTGAGAATTATTATTGGTCATAGTTGTATCAAGATGCCAATAATTTTGTACAAAATTATAAAGCATGCTATATGGCTAAGAAAAAGATTCAAAATACTATTTTAATCAAACTTTACTTGTACTTGAAAGACAACATGAGGACATCAATATGGATTTTATATTGTAGTTAGACATGCCAGTAGTGTCCTCGGTAGTAGTGCCATTGAGTGGCTATACCCCATTATTAGTGGCATATTAAACTAGTAGAAAGACAAAAAATATAACAAAAAAATATTTAATGAAATATTCCATCAAAATCACAAATAAAATATTTTTCAGTAACATAGAAGATTCCTAATAGTAGAATATTTTACCAATGAATATATTAGCACATCAAAATATTTCACTGCTAAATATTTTTCAAAATATTATATGTCAAGGTAATATACCATTGTAGGAGAGAATATTGCTTGTTGGTTTCATGTTAACGTCAGTAGGTGCCTAATTTTTTTCCCCCCCTCTCCATTTACATTTTTTATTTTGGAAGCCAAATTTAAACGACCATAACTCAATCATGCAACATCCTTTTTCATGTATTTTTTTTCTTTATTTAGGGTATATTTTCATGTTCTTCCATTTGGTACGATTGGATTTTAATTTTGATGCTTGTGTTTTCTAAAAAATGTAGATTCTCATAAGTGTTGTTGAGTCGTTCTCATTTTGGGGAATTTTAGGGATCTATTTTTACTCCTACAATAACATGTTTTGGATGCAATTATTTTTTAAGGTAGAAAAATTTTCATGTAACTTGGAGTTGTTTAATTATATTGATCCCATTGTTTTGAAATACTTGGATTTTGTGGCCAAATTTGGCATCTATAAGCACTAAGACCAAGTCCACTTCGTTGTTTTTGACAAGTAGCACCTATAATCAAATTGAACATAAATTGATAGATCATATATCATTGGGGGGATTTTTAATTATGTAATTTTGGAGTGTAATCTTGTGGTGGTTGATTTCTTTCTTTCACTAGTTGTGTGTTCTTACAATGGGGAATTCTCAAATTGAACTCCTAACTCCATATAATTATGATTCATGGAGAAAAATCAATATGAAATTATCTAATGGGAAATGGTTTAATAGGCCATCTAAAATTAACCATTTTGTAACCTACTAAATATATATATTTTTTTAAATGATAGATTGATCATGAGAAAATGCTTGGATGCATATGTTCATTAGTCCCTTTTTATTTATAATTTCATATTGAATCATGCAAAAAACATAAGGATGCACATGGGATATCAAATTTATGATGATTTGATGAGTCTTGATCCTAAGGGTTTTAAACACATGAAGGACTACATCCCCATGATTGAGCAACTAATAATATAACTAAAAGATTTTAATATTGAAAAGAAGGATTTACAAATGATTATATATATGTTATCCAAACTTGGTCTTGAGTATTCAATATTTGTTCTTTTCTTTCATATCCTTCGAATTTCTATGGGAGCATCATATTTTGATCCTAAGTTTGATGATTTTAGAAATCTCCTTAACCAACAAGAAGCAAAGTTAATTCATATGGGTCTAATCAATTCTTCTAAACAACAATAATTGGTGGCTATTGATCTTAAGGTGTAAAAAGAATCAAGGAATTCTAAAAAATAAGAAAAAAAGAAAATTAACAAGATACATAGAGAATCTAAATCCTCTCTCTCTGAAGAGGAATCATTTAATAAGGAGAAGCCTAAATGTGAATACTACATGAAAATAAATTGATGATTTTTAGTATCTTCTCAAAAAGAATAAAACCAATTTTCCTTCGATAATATCAAGAGGTTCATCTTCTTCTATATCAGAGTTAGAGACAAACAAGAGGAAAGAAATTGTTGTAGTTGTATATTGTGATCAAAGAGGTGGATACTTAATTCAGGAGCTTCACATCACATGGATTCATTAGAAAGTATGTTCTCTTTAGTTGAACCTTGTTCACCACCACAAATATTGATGGTTAACAAAAAATATATGCATGCTCTTGGGAAGTGATCTATTTACATTAAAAGAGATGCTCTTTGTCTACCTTCACACATTAAAAGGGGTCTCTATGATGATTTTAAAGAGATCTTATTTTTATACCTTCATTGTCAACCAATACCATTTCTATCTATCAGATCACACATGTTTGACCAAGAAAGATTTTTTCAAGAGTTCACAACAAATTCTATAATAATATGAGATGTGCATAGAAGATCAATAGTTACAGTTGGATAGGTTGATTACCAATCTTGATTGTACACATTCTCAAATTTTACTCCTAATATACTTTCTATCTATCAGATCACACATGTTGGACCAAGAAATATTGTTTCAAGAGTTCACACCAAATTCTATAATAATATGAGATTTGCATAGAAGATCAATAGTTACAGTTTGATAGGTTGATCACCAATCTTGAGTGTACACCTTCTCACATTTTACTCCTATTAAATTCCTTCAATTTATGTACACACTATGGTATCTAGTGTGGACAGTTATGGGGATATTTAGTATGGTCCTTTGAATCTTTGTATTCTTTCATCTATTGAGGTTCTACGAACAAGTGTTGACATTCCATATCCTTCATTTACTGTTACTTTTGATGATGCTTGTGTTGTAAAGTTTTTCTCTTATGATTCATTGTAGTAGGGCATACATTGTCTTCTAGATATGGCTACTTGGAATAAGTTCTTGATAAACATTGAACATTTATTTGTAGAGTCCCATATTTCTAATTTTGGAGACAACATTGATTGAATTCATCTTCCCTTGGATGAAGATGATTCCTATTAAATTATTGTGAGTTTTTCTATTCTCTACATGATCATTATTCATATATCGACATGAGTGTGGATAATTTTTGGGGAAATTCAAAGGATGCTTCTCTATCTTAAGAAGAGATTTCCTTGTATTTTGATTGTGTTTTTTAATCATCTCTATTAGGTTCTATATTTTTCTCTTGATCAGTGTGGCCTAAAACACTTGTTTGAAGTGTCTCATCTTTCAACATTGTCATGGAGATACTTGAGCATAATTGAAAGGCATCAAACTTCATTCGTCTTACCTCATCTTCCCTTGAAGAATGGAAAGACATCATGCATACCATCTTGGTTTTGTTTCTTCCCAAGTGGGGGAATGCCATTCGACAAGATTGGATCATCTTCAACATCTAGTCTTCAGTATCTACCATCATTACACAAGAGACTCTTCAATGAGGGGGTTGCATGATCTCTCTTCTTATCTCTTAGAGGGGGAATTTTTCCTTACATGGTGTTTTATCCTTCTCATTCTCTAGTGAGATCATTTTGTTTTCAACTCTCTTTTTGGGAGGAGTTTTGTCCGATTAGTTTTGTTAGAATTGTAAAATTTTGAAATTTTTTACAGTTATTTATACAAATGAGTCAAAAAAATAGTCCTCACCATAAGCATAATTTCCTCTCTTCATAATATTTTTTCCTATATGTTCTCATAGTTTCCATTGGGTCATGCATATTTCACTACATAATCCATATTGGCAAGAGAAGGACGGGGTCTCCCGGATCTATAATGTTTTTCCACTAATGTATACTTGTTGCAGACTATCGACAAGACTTTAGAAAGATCACACCAATCAAAATTTATAGTCAAGCACTTACCAGCAGAACACATCTATTGTCGCAGTGACAGAAAGGTCGTATCAGCAAGAGATTTGTTATCATAATGAGTCATAATGAACTCACATATGTCTCACCACCTAGTCTTACTGAAAGCATCTGGTCTTTTTGATAAAGCGTAAAGGGATTCCATCAGAAGGCTATCGGGAGGATGCCATGTAGTCTTGCCAATTCAAATGTAACACTGATGAAATACTTCAGGGAAAGTCTCACCAAATAAAATATATTGGAGAAACAAGTTTGGCGAGACATTTGGCATTGGTGTGAGTTTTTTTGAGAATTAGGGTCTTGCCGATAGAATTTATTTCATCAGTAAGACAAATTTCATTGGTGAGAAACTTGAAGGTCATGTTGAAGTGTGGTTTCATTGGAAAAGGAGTGGTTATGTCACAGCGATCAGGAAAATACCATGGGGTTCATCTCGGTGAGACATAGTGTAGCCTACAAAACATCTCCCCAACTCAGAATTGTCACAGTGACACATAAAACTAAAGAGATACCTATCGGTGAGACTTGAAGGTTTTGGGGAGTCTATAGGATGTTTCGGTGAAAGATCTAATGAACGTTGAAAAAGGATATCACCCCAAATTTGAAATTTTCTCACCGACGAGACATTTGATGCGATAGTGCAAGTTTCAAATAAGTCTTCATCTGTGCTTCAGCTGACACATTAATGGCGTGATGGGATATAACAGGGAAAATTGAATTAAAGGCATTAGTGTTAAATTGATAGTAGAAGAGCTAGCAAGGTGAACGAAGCCAGGGCATTCTTTCATTCTTAAAGCTTCATGCAAATACAATATTTTTTTATGCTTTAACTCCTCTGGTTTTAATTATTGTTATTTTGAAGAAATGGAATCACCCAGCCTAGGGAAATCGAAGGGTAGAAAACATGGTGAAAGTAGTCAACCAAAAGGAAAGAAACATAAAACTGAGATAGAACATGAGGGCACAGAGTGAAGATTAAACTAGGACCTCATTGACCAATTACTTTGCTCGGGGCCTAAAGCCAAAAGGTTTGCACAACTTAGGGCATAAATTGATAAACTAGATGATAAATGCAAATTCATAGGAGACATCAAGACTACCATAAGGGGGTATGAGTTGTTTAATTTTCATTATCATAGGAGAAGCCATTTTGAACTAGTATGCAATCCATGGAAACTCAACTTAGGAAAACTGGTGTGCCCTAATGTATTTGTAAATGCCAAACTGGTAAAATTGTTAGTTGATCACTATGATCTAAAGCATAAAGCTATATGTGACTCATCTGGAAAGCCACAAATATATCTATCAAAAGAGGCAATTGGGTAGGTTTTCAATTTGGAATGGTTTTGCAATGAAGAGATCATATACGAGGAATTAGAGAAGGAATTCTCTAGAATGGATACGATCTATAAGAGTTGGAGGTTGCCAATTCACATAGTTAAACAAGGTAGCAAACCAGATCCTCTACAAGATAGTGAGGGGCCCCCTTATCATGTGGACTTGTTTTAACCCTATATGAAATACACTTATTTTTCAGTGTGTCAGGTATTGGGAATGGATGCCCCAAAATATATGTCAATTGTGCCAATGATTATCACAACAGATATCCAGTACCACAATTCTAGGCCATTTGACTATGCCTCTTACATTTTTAAGGGGCTTGATTTAGGATTGATGGCAATAAAAGGTGGATCATCTACCTTTCATCTTAGGCATTACTCATTATTGATATTGATGCATCTAGTACTCTATTTTGGACAAGAGTTGGGAGTATGGCCTCCAGAGATGAGGATTTCTCGATTTAATAAAGATGGTGAAGCATTACCAGTTCAATTGTGGACTATTGTTTGGGATAGTAGGTTTGCCAATGCTAGTTTCATTCATTTTAAAAAATATTTTGTGAAAGCATTGTACAGATTGTATAATTATCCTTGTAATTATTCATTATCTAATGAGATAAAAATATTTCTTGGGCCAAAGGATTTCAATGGGCCAATTGATCATAATTGGGGAGATTGTTATTGCTTGGAGTGAGCTACTATGATTAGAGTTTATGGGTTTGAAGATGCCCCTTTCATTTTTCCAAAAATGATCCTAGACATAATTGCAAACATGGAAATTGTCAGACAGATGGATTATTCCAGTGTAATGAATCTCAGTTCCTTTGGGAAACAGGCCTTCATGCCTAGTACAATGTGCTTTGGTGATTTCATTGTGTTGGCTAAAGAAGCATAAAATTTGATCCTTGACAAATTGCTTTAGTATAGTATGAAGAGGACCACCTAGAAAGAACTTTGACCCAAAATGGTATATTAATTCCGCTAAAATGAAGATAAACTTTGGAGGGTATTAGCATGTACCTTATCACTTTAATGGTATGATTCAGAATTTGGAAGAAGAAGAAGCTAAAATGGTGGTTGAAAGATATAATCAAGGGTTGTAGGATGCAGAGCAGTTGTCTTCTGGGGAAGAAAAATCTAAGGATAACGTGCCACAAAGCCAACCAGGAAAGGTATCCAGATTGAGAACTCAGCAATATGTTTTCCCAACCAAAGAGTTGAGTGTTGAAGAAAGTGGAGATGAAGATGTAAGAAATATTGAGTACAGATCATTTGTTTCAGATGATGAGTTCATAAATTCCCTAGAGTTCAAGGCATTTTTGTATTAAAAAAAAAGGAAAAGAAATAAGGGATAAAGTTGATGATGTTACTATAGGGAATGAAGAGAAATTGCTAAACGAATTGAGGAAATGTGTAGATGAGGAAATGACAAGTATGACCCCTGAAAAGGGGAGGAAAATGTTGCAAAATGCTAGTGTCATGATCTTTCCCAGGCTAGATCTCAATTATGCACTTATCTTTGATAGTTTCTTAAGGGACAACAATGCTACACACAAGCTTGACAAAGAAAAAGTAACAGAGATGTATGCATGATCTAAATACAATATAGATGAAAGACCATTGATGATTTGGGCCTTATATCCATCCCATGGGAAGTCAGTAGTCATTGATACTAAAAAGGCATTTGGGCATGTCATGAATTTAAAAGTTGGAGAAGCTGATCTTGTAGCCACTGCAGAAATTGGGATTAATATTGCAAAATTGAACAAAGCACAAATTTAGATGTTGATAAAAGAAAGAGAAATGTACAAAGCAAATAATGAAAGGATGTTGAGAGAAAATAACAGATTAAAATATTTGGTAGGCATTACAGTGAGGTCAACTAGGATGCTAACTCAAGGTGAAAGCTCTCAGTCAAGAGATCATTGGGAGGGATCAAGTGCTTATTCCCAGGGAAAACATGATGCAATTGTAGCAATAATCAAGAAATGGTAGGATAATTTAACATCTTGGTTAAATAAACTTTGGGGAAAACATTCGCATGGCCTTGCTGCAATAAAGGAGCATAAAAGGATGGATGGACAGATTATGGAGAAGTTTCATGAAATAAACTAGAGAGATGCCTCTAACAGTATAGTAATTGAAGCTGTAGATCATATTATAAATACAGATTGAAACTTCTACGAAGAATTGCAAGGGGATGAACAGGGGTTGATTAACACCACCAAGAAAATGTTGATTGCATTCTCTGATAACAAAGGGGAACTTAAAGAAGCTACCAGATGGAAAAATGAGAGTGAGTCATTTCTAAATGAAGTCATGAGAATAGCTTCTACAGAGGATACAACATTAGAAGAAGTGAGTGAGTAGAATGAGAAGATGATAAAGATGGAGATCACAATTTGGAATGCAGTTGGAGATGCGGATACATACAAGCACCAGGATTATTTGGATCATCTTGCTAAAACTCATTTATGGCTAAACATAGCTTAATTATCCTTTAATAAATTTGTTATGTAAACATATGACATTTCTGAAAGGACGCGTCCTTTCATGTATTCGATGTATAAATATCTGTTTCAGAAATGAAATAGAAGACATAAGTAGAATAGGATAGAAGATAGGATAGAAAATATATAGTAGAATGTACAATGTTTCATAAATATGAGACTATGACACATGTTTGAAATTATGGAGATAACAATGTAAGTCATTTAATATAGTGCAGCTATTTCTGGTATCAATTGTTTATTGTGTCTATTGAAAGCATTATTGAAGTTGTCTTGAAAGTGGTGTTTTCTGGTTATTTAAATTAGTGTAACAAGTTTATATCTAGTTTATCAGCACACATTTGTTGTGTCTGTATGATCAATTAATTAGTTCTTTCAAGTAAAGATTAAATCCGTTAAGTTGATCATAGTAATTAGAGAATGTTAGTTGGATCATTAAGAAGAACTCAGTAATCATAACCTTGCATGTTTATACAAGTTATAAACTAAATCATATGTTGAACAACTTGAATACTTGCTAGAAAGAAGTACTTGTTTTAGGTTTCTTTTGACTCCGCACACCCTACAAGGCACTGGTCTCCGTAGTTTCATCATTTGATTTTATTTAATTCCTTTTTACATTCGTTAGCCGAAAATATTGAGTTTTAGTTTCATACAGTTTACACCAGATCAATTTTCATTTTGTCCACCTCAATCTGCCATCGTGGACAAATTATTGCAACAGAGAAAATCATAAATCAAGTCTTCCCAATTCATATAGGTACACCCGCCTAGGTCTAGCAGCATCTAAAGAGTAGAAAGCTTAAACTATTTGGCTTTGTCTGTTACCCTAAAACGTACCTAGAGATTGGCAACCTCTTGAGGTATTCTTACCTATGTTTTTGAGACCTAACAAGTTTTCTCCTTTTCCCTATATGTGAGATATTGCATTTGTACATTGGTACTTAACATGTCCTCATAGTTGATACCCATCATTGAATCATTTGCATTGGTTTTTTTCCCCAAGTTGTACTTAAGGGAGGTGTTGGTGTAAAAGTGGCATTTTATCTAACTACTTCACCTAGTAGGTCCTATTGACATGTTAAGTTTACTTAGGTCATAGGAATTTTTCTAGAAGTATTAGTTGGCATTAGATCTCATCTTATATTATGCCATTTACTTATTGTCTCTTAAGTAATTTAACATTTTTTATCTCATGACATAGGATTAAGACAATATCCATGATCTTGTCCAATCCTATGTCTCACCTTGACTAAATAACCAAGGGGTTCTCATTTGAGAATTAATCCAATTATAATCTATTATTTGCATCCTTTGATAAAATGTCATTATTCTTTCATATCTTATTCTATCATGGTGTAGAGTATTCTATACCGAATCTTACATGTTCATTCACCAAACATTGTTATTCATTCATTTGTACATATTTCCATAAATTTATCCCCTAGCTTACTCATATACAAATGTGTTATAATATATTCATCTTGATTATACATATAACATGTTTATTTATACACTTATTCCTTAGAGCTATTCCCTTTCCACCATAATTCTACCATGTTCTTATCTTTGATCAATTCCCTATGGGTAAGAACAAAGTCACATTAGTCATCATAATCCTTGAGATTTCAAATTTTAGATTCAAAATTTTACCAACTCTCATCCATCTTTCTCTCACCCAAAGCTAATTAAATATGTTTTTATGTATGATTCAATTGCATTCATTTGATAATCAAATAATGATTTGAATATCATTCACCTTTAGGCAAGGAACATATTAGAAATAAATACATTGATGCACAAAAATGAATCCAAACTCGCTTAATCACCCTTGAATCATCTACATGTTTGGAAGTTGGATATTTTATTATTGGTTCAATTGTGAAGCTAATATTTATTTTGCGTTGGCCTAAGAGAAGGTGAATAGTACCAATCCAACAAACCTTTAAGGATGTTTCTAAATATCATCACTCTTTAGAAAGAGTAGACAATAGCAAGTCAAATAAAATAGAAGATAAAGGCTCACAAATTGTACAATCACAACTATGTGTTAAAGGATAGATCCATCAAAGCTTAAATGACCTATAGATGTAGACTTGACCTAGATGAAGATACATGTCTTGCATAGAATCTGAGAAAAAACCTAGACATAGAGATTCTATTCTAATTTTAGAACAATCCAAATTCTAGAAGTACAATTATTATATTCATCATTATGCTTAAAACCAACTATATTTAACCTTCACATTTAATTTATATAATTAAAGTTTTATGTTTTCTATTCATGACATATGTCTTTATAACTCACAATTATCAATGAAAGTGAACCTATACATAAAATTTTTATTCTAATCTCAAAACAATCTCACATTTTAGAATTACAATAAAAATATTCATGATGAAACTTAAAACCAACTATATTTCTCCTTAACATGTGACTTACATTTTATATTTTACTATTTATGACTTATATCTTTATAACACAAAATTATCAATTTAAATTAACCTAAATATAAAAATTCTATTCTAATCTTAAAACAATCTTAGATTGTAGAATTACAATAAAAATATTCATCACTAAGCTTCAAACCAATACCTTTCTCCTTTACATTTAATTTCTATAACTAACATTTTACATTTTGCTAATGGTGACATATGTCCTTATAACTCCCAATTATTAATGGAAGTTAATATATACGGCTAATCAAGCTTATTTTACTCCACAAATATGTTAGGCGATGGGAAGTGTGAAGTCGTTGAGTACCAAAGGCGCACATGCGCATAATCAACAATATATTATAAAAAGGTGACCACTGTAGATAAGGTGGCCATAGGTATCTACTTATTTGTATAATATTGACCAGTAATGTAAAATATTTGGATTCTCCTCTCATCCTGTAGTTAGCCATCGCTGTCAAGGTTGGAACCTGTCAACAGTCACTCCTGCTTTTTCCCAAGAAAGCCCACACCCCACTTCGTAATAATACAACTGATGTACACCTTCAATCCCTTGGCTAAGGATGCCACAGCAGCCGCCATACTATTAGGTAGTATGAAAATAACTTAAGTCATCAAGGTTATTGCCCTTTACACGTTTCTCATAAAATCCAACTGAAAAATCCTATAACAGTTCTCAACTCAGAGCTTTGGCCATTATTGAAAGCGTTTAAGAAAATGGGGAAGATGCAGAAGTGTCCTTTCCAACAAGGGAAATTTGCCCACCAGAAAGTTATTGATGGAAGTGGCAGCCTATTTCCTATGGTTCTCCTCCCCCAAGATGACAGTGAGGAATGTAACACCTTACAATCCTTTCTCCAAACCATTGAAAGCAATAGAGAGTGGATCAACGATCAGGTGAAGAAGGTGGGAGCATTGCTTTTCAGAGGATTTCCTCTGAAAACTGCATCAGATTTCAGTGAAGTGATGGAGGCATTTGGGTGGGATGAAAAGCCATATTTGGGCGCAGCTTCAAGAACAAGGGTTCTGGGAAGGGTTTTTACTGCAAATGAAGCTCCTCTCCATCAACCCATCAAATTTCACCATGAGATGCCTTTAGTAAGTTTCTACCCCAATTGAAATCATACTACTATCTTTAATATTTATTTAGTGTTTTTGCATTATCAGCAGGAAAGATCTCTTTAGTGAATCAACTGATTACTTTAATTGCAGAATCAGATTTATATGGTCCTTACTGCATCAGAAGTTAAGCATAAATCATGTGATAGTCATGGTGGACTGATGAAGAAGTGTTTCTGTTTTTAGGACTGCGTCAAGGTTGATCAGCTTTTGAAAAACTGAGACCTGGATTTCATCACATTTAGTTAAATTATGTTTTAACAGTTTTTTTTCCCTTATAGTATGAATTTCCACGCAAAACCAAAGTTATATTTATTTTTTATTTTTATAGGTTTAATAAATTTATGAATTAAACTGCGAGCAATTTTTCATCATCAATGTTTCAGATCATACTTATTGATCCATCATCAAAATCAAATGATTTTTTATTTATTTTTGCATTTGTCTTGTATCATATATTTGTTTCAAAAAATTAAACATCAATTACTATTGTTATTATTTTAGAATTAAACATTTCAATCCAATATTTATATAAAATTAAAGATGTGAGTACTGTAGTTTATGTATTTTACATTTTAAAGTATAGTCTTCTTTTTGCTGAGGTAGTTTGACGACTTCCCAACCAAATTAGCCTTCTTCTGTGAGATAGCTTCTCCCGATGGAGGGCAAACTGCCATTTTGTTGAGCCATAAAATTACTGAAAGAATGGAAGATAAATACCCTGAACTAGTAAGCAAAATTGAAAAAGAAGGGTTGATTTATACATCCATTTTGCCCGCGGAGGATGACCCTGATGATTTTTTAACTGGTTGGCAAAGCCTATACAAAACCACGGATAAGGAAGAAGCAGTAAGAAAGTAAGAATTACATTCAATTTTGATGAATTTCAAACACTTTTTTTTTTTTAGAAGATTTTATTGAAAAATTAATGCAATTTTGTTATGATTTTTTTTAGGGCTGCAAATTCAGGGACAAAGCTATCTAAAGTGAGTTGGCAAGGGAACAATATGATACTTCAATCTGAGCCTATTGTTTCTATTAGAAGAGTGGATGGGGATAAGAAAACTTGGTTTAATCTATTAGGATTTCACAATATAGAGAAACCTCATGCTATATTAGGAGATGGATCTATGGTTCCTATAGAGGCCATTGAATCATGCCTCCAAATTGCTGAAGAGGAGGCTATTGAAGTGAAATGGGAAATTGGTGATGTTGTTGTGTTAGACAATAGGTTTGTGATGCATGCAAGAAGGCCCTCTAAACCACCAAGAAGAATACTTGTTGCCTTTTGCAAATAATGGTATTCATGTTTGCTTCAACTAGACTATACTCGTGCTAATTATATTGTTATAGATGAAAGTTTCTAAGTTGGAAACTTGATATGTTTATATCCATTATTTTACTAGTCTTTTAATATTGGACTTGTGTAGAGATGAGTTGAACTTTGGATCCCATATTTTTATTAGTACAAAGGATTTTGATGTATTATAAATTTTATGCATCATTAATAAGAAGGAATTTTGATATATTAAAACTTCTTGTGCTATTATCAAATCAATGGGATTGAAAGGCTTGTATAAAAATAAGATTTAATTCCTTTACACTGTCAAATAGAAAATAAGTGAATGTAATGGTTTGAAGAAGACTAACAACTAATAATTTCTAGTTCTCTCCATTATGACTTAGTTATGATTTGGAAAAGGATTTAGAAAAGGATTTATATGCATACAAACTCCCAAGTTTGGGTGATTTTATTTAACTAAAGCATATACATAAAAAGAAAAGAATAAATTTAGATTTTGAATATTATATATTTTTCATTGTCTAACTTATTTTAGGTCTCACCATAGGATAGTATTGGCTTATATAATTTCTATCATCATAGATAGGGTTAAAAGTGATCCAAATAGATGGACATCTACCTTCTAAAGTAAACAAGGGCTAACTTTTTATTTTAACTAGAGACTGTTTTCACATTAAGTATAGTATAATATGTTTTTTATAAGGTCTACAATAACTAGTTTTTTTATAATGTATAGTTTAACTAAGTTTATAATAAATTGATATTAAAACAAATAAAATATAAGTAGTCATATTAGGATGAATTGGTGATAGATCATCCTAAATTAAGAAATCATAGTAGACATCTCATGTATCTCCATACCATCCTATTTCCCTACCACAATGAAGAGGAAAATGATACCTCACCTTAGCTATGTATTCATAATATTATGAATAATCTATGACATCAAATCTTTCCTACATGGATAGGAAAACCGCCTTATTAATTTTATAGGATGTAGAGAAAAAAGCCTCATTGGTACATAGAAGGAAGAAAGTAATAAACTCATGTATGAGGTTGGATTCACCTTTATAGAGAAGGAGGGGGATTTTCTTATGTCGCATTATTATGTTCAAGAAAATATCCCATAATACAAGTCTTCACCTAATGATAAAGAAATTAAAAAACATGCTTAAATTATTGCACTATGTTGTCATTAGTGTTGTCATTGATGTCAACCTATGTCAACCTCTAGTGTGGTTATGATGACAAGGTGTTTGTGGTGTTGAGAGGGTGTTGCAAATGCAATATGGTCACTTGGTTTCCAAGTTCTTTTGAGAAAATTTACATAGAGTGTACAAGGTGATAAGGGTGTGTTCTATATCGTGCTTTGCATTTCTTCATTCTTCATGATGTGCTTCTACAGTTTGGATGGGATGTTCATAAGTTTTCAAAGGTGTTATAACCAAAGTTTCAAGTTTTGAATCATGTGGTAGTAGAAGATGTGTTTGATAGTATTTGGCATGTGTAGAAGGTTGTCTGGGAGAAATGTGTTTGCTATGCATTTCTTAGTGTTAAAGTTTATTATCTTGAATATTTGGGAACATATTAGTATTTTATTTATCTAAATTTCCTTGGATGGTCTAGTATTCAACTGTTCCATAAGCTTGGTTCATGTGTTGTGTCTCAGTGACAGTTTGTCTGGTTACATAGGATCATAATGTTCTTAGTTGCATATGTCTATGCCAGTGATTTTGAGTATTTTGTTGGTGTTGGAATATTATAAGATGTTGTGTAATGTTGCTAAGTGGTTGACAGGTTGTTTCCAGACCTAGTGAAGTGTGAATATTGTTTCTTGTTAGTGTTAATGATGATTTGGTCAACCTGGTATGTTAGCATTGTTTGCGTATATGCTTTGTTGTTTTTGGAAGCATTGTGTAGCGTTTCGATATAGATTTGGGTCCTAGTTTACTCTTGGTGTGATCCACCTTCACTACTTTCCATTGTGGAGGTGTTTGATGTCAACCTATTTGGTGGTTGAACATTTGAGGTGCATAAGTTTCATTGAAGCCGACTTGGAGAAGGTTATTTGTGGTTGTAGAGGATGTATATGCAAGGTCATTTATTGGAGAAGTGTGTGGTGTGAAATGTTATATGAAATGTTGTGCATGTGACCAAGTGTTGTGATCTGAGTGTGAGCATGAATTCTTAAGACTATTGGAAGTAGAGAGCAAAAGGTGTCTATATTTTAGTGTACCTAAAGTTGCTAGAGGCAGTGAGTTGAATTTTATGGATGGTGAAGAGATGTTATGGTGGTTTCTTCTATTGCTCTAAGGTAGTGAACCTCCTTGTAATTTTCTTTCTATTCACTTATATTCTAGAAGAAGTTATCTTCCTATGCAGTGAACCTTTCTTTCTTTTGGATAGTGAGTCCTTCACGTAGTGAGCCCTTCCATTAGTGAGCCTTTTGTAATTGGTGTTGATATTCATATATATGTTAGTTAACCTCACTATGGTTTTTCCCTAATTAGTTTTTTCCACGTAAACTATGGTGTTCTATTATGTATGGTTGATGCGTTGATGTTTCATTTGCTTATATTCATGCTAATGCTTAATAAGGGTTTAAAGGTTTTAATGCACAACTCATTCACCCCCCACTGAGTTGTCCTATGTTTCTAACAATTGGTATTAGATCAAGGTTCCTTAGAAGAAGCTTAACTTCTTTAGGTAGATTCAGATGGTGCATAGGAATGGTGTCAAAGCTCCTACATTCGATGGAACAAATTATGCCTTTAGGAAAGCCAGGATGGGAGCCTTTCTTGTCTAATTAAGGTTTGGTGTATTGAAGTCAGTTGAAGATGGATATACCTTACCTGCTAATGCTTCGACAAGTGAAGATGATATCAAGGATTATGAGAATAATGGAAAAGAAAGGAATGCTATCTTGAGTGGGATTTTGATTCAAAACTTGTGAAGGTGATAAGCTACAAAATTGCTAAAGAGGATTGGGTAAAGTTGCAAAGTAATTATGAAGGATATTCTAAGGTCAAGCAAGAAAATATGCATAATTTCAAAGAAAATTTTGAAACCCTAATGATGTTAGAAGATGAAGATATTGAAGGGTACATGCTAAGGGTGGATGAAATTTCCAATGTCATCAATGATCTTGGTGGAAAACTGGAATAAATTGAAATTGTGAGAAAGGTATTGAGAACTCTTCCTAAGTCTTATAGTGCTAAAAATTTTGCTAGATTTAGGAAGCTTGGAATTTGGATTGAAATATACTAGAGATCAATTTTTTGGTTCTTTAACTACTTTTGAATTATGATATTTTGACAAAAATACTTCAAATAAAGAAATTGCTTTTAAAGTCAGCAAGAAAGAGAGGAATGATGAATCTAATTTGGATGATCTTGATGAAGTGGAAGAAAATTTTGTAAGATTGAAATAGGGAATTGAAAAATAAAGAGGTAATGTACTCTTAAAATATTTCAATTGTGGATTCAAGATAGGTCATTATGCTTCAAAATGTCTAGGAAAGGTTTAAAATGACAAAAACAAAGATCATAAAGGTAAATATTTCAAGAAGAGTTATTATGTTAAAGAAGACAATGGTACATCTGATGATGAGTAATCAAACTATTCAAATGATGGAATTGATGAGTGCTTGTTCATGGATTTGTATGTTGGAACTAATTCTACTAACCTTCAAAGATGTGTGAAGGAAATTTCTCTAGAAATAGGTCACAATATTGAAGGAACTATGTTGACTACCTTTCATGAAAGAGAGGGGATAAACTATTGGATAATTGAAAAGGAATGTTCAAATCATATTATAGGCGATAAGAGTAAGTATTTTCAACTTGAAAAGTATGATGGTGGTCTTTTTAAGTTTGGTGATGATACATCTAGTAAGATCTATTGAAAAGGTTCAATTATTTTTTATGGAAATCAGATGATGTTCTTTATGTCAAGGGTCACCGAAATAATCTTCTCAGTGTAGGAGAAATGTGTAGTAGAGGATACAATCTAGTGTTTCAAAATGATGGCTATGAAATCACTAAATGAACCTCTAGAACTTTGGTTTCTGAAGGAATGAGGATAGAAGTGAATGTTTATTAGCTCAAAGGTGTTGGTGGTAAGTGCTTTATGTCGCAAATCAATGAAAGTTGGTTGTGGCACAAAATAATGTGTCATATCAATTTTGATAGCCCAGTGAATATTAGCTCTACTAATGTTGTGAGATACTTTCCAAGAATTACAAAACCTCTCAATTCAATTTACAAAGAGTGTCAGGTTGGAAAATAGACAAACAAGAGCTTCAAGACTAAGGAATATTCTACACAAGGACCTTTGGAGTTGGTGCATAGAGACCTATGTGGACCTACGAGAATAAGAAGCTCTCAAGGTGAGAGGTATTTTATGTTGTTAATTCATGATTACTTTAGAATGACTTGGGTGACCTTTCTCAAAGAAAAATTAGAAAAGTTTAAATTATTTAAATCAATGGTTGCAAATGAAATGGATTTGAAAATAAAGTGTTTAAGGTCTGACAAAGGTGGTGAGTTCACCTTAAATGAGTTTAACAGATTTTATGAAGATCATGGGATAAAAGGAATTTATCTACTCCTAGGAATCCATGGCAGAATGGGGTTGTGGAAAGGAAGAATTAGATAGTTCAAGAGGCTACAAGAACTAGGTTGAAGGAAGAAAATCTATCGAATGTCTATTGGAGAGAAGTTATTCATACCATAGTTTACATTCTCAATAGAGTTCAAGCAAGAGTAAACATTTCAAAGACCCCCTATGAGCTATGGTATGGAAAAACTCCTCATGTGAAATATTTTAGAGTGTTTGGAAGTAAATGTTATATCAAGAGGGATGATGAAAACTTAGGAAAGTTTGATACAATATTAGATGAAGGAATCTTCATTGGATATTCTAGAAAGACCAAGGCATATAGGTGTTACAAAAAAAATCTTAAAGAAGATATTTGATAGTGAAAGTGCCAAAGTGGATGAGGAATCACATCAAAACTAAGTATTGATCGAAGGATATGAATTTGATGAAAAATCTTGCTGAGAAGAAGAAAAACAAGAAGAGAAATTAAAATAGATGATATTCGAAGAGGAAGAAGCTTCAAAAAAGAATCCTAAGTATGTATAGAGGAATTATTTTGAGGATCAAATAATTGGATACAAAAGAAAAGGTGTGTTGACTGTTACCTGATTTTTAGCTTTCAGCTGAAATCATTTAACTTAGTGTTTATTCTTTTTGTGTTGTTTATACATTTAAAAGATAAACCATAAGTTTGCTAGCTCAAAGTCAATATGCTTGATAAAGATTGTCAAATGAAAAAGATTAAATTTTCATTCCAATATTTCAATTACAAAAAATAGAATCATATATGTATACAAATGTAATATTTTATTGATAATCATGAAGTGTACATGTCCCTCACAAGCCAAGGGACTAACTTTACTTATTCAATGGAAATATGAAAAAATTTATACATGAATAAGTAAAAAAAAAAAGTGCATATAAGAATGGAGACCAGTCATTTCCTAAGAATGACTGGTTGAGAGGTTTCCCTCTAGCCCTGTTGTTCTTGCCTCGAGCTGCTTGTTTCCTCCCCAGCTCTATAGTGCTCCCAGTCCCTACATCTAAAAGACAATGATATTAGAGTGAGGCTCTAAGCAATGAAAGATCTCAATCCTTACATACACACCTACCTATGCATGTATAAATTGATCCATAAGTGCATTAAATAAGCATGCAAACCTTGGATGTCCTAGAAAATAGTGAGTCATCAAACACATCCAAAATATGCATCTATTTTTCTAACTTGTTTGCTTCATGTGCAGATTTAGGACAAGTCCGGTTATTGTTGTGGTTCAATTAAATATAGCATGTGGGTAAATGTGGCTCACACGGTAGAGCTCAACATGCTAAATGAAAGAAAAAGGAAATTGAGAGACTTGATCAAATATTTACCTATTATCAATGCATTAAATCAATATGGAATCACACCAGTTGATCAACTTTCATTATGATTCAAAAGATGAAGCAAGTTCAATTATGCATCTCTTAAATAATGAGAGAAATCCAGAGTTGTAAGGTCCCTCCCACCTTGACCCTATTGGACAGCCACACATCACATAAGACAATGAGCTTTTAGGTCACCAACATAGGGGACATGTGTTTTCTCCCACTAGGATCAAAGTAGGGAGACAGTTATGTGTTACACATGATCAAAAAGGAAAAAAATGTTGTGGAGATCAAATAGCAGATTCATGCCACCAACAAGCATTATTATGGAAGCCATGAAGGTTGGGACAGTCCTAAAGGAAGGATGAATGCTACACCTCATTGTAGAACAACCACAAGGAAGTATGCTATGGGGAAACAACGATGGCTTTTTGGTTTCACGAAGAGCTATCAAGCATTGACCAAGTAAAATTAGTAAACCATGAGAAAAAAAAGGGGCATGTCATCATAGCCAAGTGAAGCAGCCATTTGCATCAAAATACAACGATTGGTGTAGCCACAAGTCAAGAAATGGAGAAGTTGAAGTTCATAGGACAACAACATGCAAAGCCTATGACCTATGCAACTTGTTAAAGTGATGGTCAAACATAAAAGATACAGGGGTATTGAGACCAAAGAGAACAAATAATTTAGATGCATTTACAGATAGGAGAACATCAGTTGATATGATAGCCTAATAGTTAAGAATAACAATGCATTTGGAAGGACCAAGTGGTGGAGGAGCACCTACACCTCATCCCCCATTTTTGATTATATGATGGTGAATGATGATTAGTTGGTTAGTATGAGTATTTTTGAGGTATTTTGTCATGAATAAGGTCTAACAAGACCATCAATCATGTTATAGGGTGATTTTTTGAGATTTACAGTCAAAATGTGAAATATTGCAATCTTGCACTAAATGTAGTCATGTAGCCTTGAGAAGGAAAAATCATAAATTTGTACTTGGATATGCAAGATTGAGGTATTAAGGATGTAATAAGGCTATTTTAAATCCTTTTGAGCTGTTTTTGAGGTCATAGGTGTTAGGATTGCAAAATTGCTTCAAAGGTGCAACGTTGTCATAATGTAAATGGTTGTAATCACATCATTAAAGTTGTAAACACCTTATCAATGGATCCTTTATTCAAAAAATAGTTAAAGTCCATTGGGGAGGATGGGAAAATGTTTATAAAGCCTCCATGGGGTTGAGGCATAAAATATTATGAAGTTTTGAAGCATTAAATATAATAAAAAACTTTATTTCTCTATTTTTTTCAGCATTTTTCATTGCTCCCGTGCTTGGTACGGTATGGTACATCATTGTACAAGATCCAAATTGGCATGGTTTAAAATAAGGAAGAATATACTTTATTTTGGTGGTGATTTTGATCATTTTCATCAAATATTGAGTAAGTTACATCAATTTTAGTGAAAGTGGGTCTAAAACCTTGCAAAACAAGGGTTTGGTCACCAAAATGGATGTAACTCCCATTTCCACTATGGGAAAAATCTAAAACTTGGTGTATTGGTATATTTAGGACTCCTTTACATTCTAAAATTTGTTTTAGATTGAAAATTTGAGGTTTGCAAAAGTTATGTGATGCCCTATGTCGGGTTTTACATTGAAACAATCTAGAAAATGATCATTTGTAAGCATTTCTTTTGATTTCTAAGTATTTTAAATAAATAGAATGGATGAAACATGTGAAAGGGGTCTTGGGGAACCTGTTGGAGTCTTTTAAAGGAATTAGGGGTGTTGGGGTGTGCCTTGACAAGTTGAAAGCTTCCTTGTACAGGCCTAGTTAAGCCTTGTTTATGGCTTGTAAATCAATCTTTTTATACATTTGTTTTGGGTGTTTGATCTTGTGCTTTTGGGAACATTTGGAGGATGGTGTTAGATTCTAAAACCATGTTTCATGGTCTGGCTAATTCCTTTAATCATATTTTATTTTGACTGTCCTAAAGTTGCATGGGCTTGTGTAGGAGTGATGGAAGAATGGATGTTTTTGGGTGCAAGGTCTATTTGTTTGGTCATGTTGTGTTGTGTGAAGAGTTTTTACATCATCCCAAAGTACTATTGAGATTTCTGGTTTTGTGTGTCAATTTGAGTGGCCAAGTTGCATTGTTGATGGGAATGGTGAAGTTGATGTGTGTATATAGAGTATTTCAGAGAAGCATTTGGGAAAAGTTGTTGCTTCCCTGCCACTTTGCATCACCAAGTATGCATCAATAGTTATGATGATTATAGTGCACAAGTGAGAAAAGAAGTCACAAGGCTTATTGAGCTAAAAGTTTCAAGCCACAAAGAATGAAATCATCATGCATGAACAGTAGCAATTAAACCATATACTACAAAACCCATGGATTTTATTGATATACAGTTTGGGTGGGAAGGTTTTATTCTTATGTTTGTCCTTCCAAGTTTTGGTGTTGAAATTACAAAGAAACTCTTGGACTAGTGTAAATTCTACCTCATTTCATGGTGAGTGAGGTATTGAACATATAGGGCTATATAAATGCATGTTGATAGTCAGAAATCACTGAGGGATAGTCATAGTTGTTCCTAGAATCCAAGCAGTAGATAGCCTTGTTGATGGTGACAAGATGTAGGAAGCCATTTGAGCAAGATGGCATTGTCTCCTCATGTAGGAGTAGAAGTTTCCAAATTCCTTCAAGAAGTGATACATGAATCAAAAGATGAATCCATCAAATTGGCAACCAAACTTTTCATGATATGTCACCACATAAAACTAAGTGGAAGAGCACTCCTTACATTATCAAGTAATATCTAGGGCTATGGAGATGGTTCTTGCTTAGCATGGCCTAGATCAAAATACTCTAAGATCATCAAGTCTTACATTTTCTAGTGGCTCCCTTTCTGCAAATGTGAATTCACAATATACAAATCCTGGGAATGAAAGCAGAATGTCTTTGGATACTAGCAGTGCTGAACTACAAAAGGAAAAAGGTAAAGAAATTCAAGAAACATCAACTATAGTCGACATAGATAATTTTCCCATAACCAATTGGCAGATCTATGAAAGGAATGGCTAATGGGTATCATGTAGTGCACACAACAATATTTTCAAGGGTTTGATGAAAGCCTAGTAGAAAAATGCAAAGAGAAAAGGTCTCATTACAACATGGCAGTCTTTTTTGCTTGCATTCTTTGTCCTATTCATTTCTATATTCTAATAATAAGAAGCTTATAGTGATATGGTAGGTGAACAGAGAAAGAAATGACATGATTCAAGAGAGTTGACAACCCATACCTGTACAATCAAAGGAAAATTAATGAGAACAAGGATGAGATCATCTAAGGAGGAGAATGATCATATTTCTTGTAAGAGATTTAAGGGAACAAGCCCAAAGGTTGAGAACATGTCAAGGTAAAATATGACAATGTGAAGACTTCATGGATGGAGACAATCTTGGGCAGATCAAGGGAAAAAGAACCATCAAAAGAGCACAGGACGGAGAGGAACTTAGTCATTAGATAGTGAACTCAAAAGGAGTGGTCACTTGTAGGTTTTCCTAATTATATCATGATTATCTCTAGATACATATGTTGTTCTTTATAAACATTTCCATTTGATTGATATCCATGGATCTCTTGAGTGTGCATATGAATATGTGAACTAATGTTTCATTAATCCCACTATGTCCTACTTGTGATGGATGCAATATATCTTTACTAGACAGTGCCATAGAAAGGTAGTGAACTATGTGACTGACAGGGGACAGTGGCAAGAGGCAAATTTCTCCAAAAATGCAGAGACATCTCACTATCTTGTGGGAGTTTCTACAAAATTATGAGCACAGTTAAGACAATGTGAATCATAAGAGAGTATGGAAGTCACTCAAGGACAAGAACATTAAATCACAGTCAAAGAAGTGTTTCAAGGGTAGATTCAGGTCTAAAATGATAGTGATCAACTCAAAGGAAGCAAGGTAGTCACTGTATTAGGAGAAGACAGAGAAAGACAACAATCATCAACTGGAGCAAGGCTTTCTATGGAGTTCAATTAGTCTACAGAAACAGAAAGTTTATCAAGAAGGTAGTTCAAGGTAATAGTATGATAATTTTGTAATGGTAAGCCATGAAAGCTACAGTAAAAGGAAGTGCGTTCAGACAAGCATCTGATGCTCACAAAAAAATGCATTTTGCTACAAATTGGGGCTTTCATTATGCTCACACTATGCAATGGCATTAAATCATCTTTTAACAAAATCTGAAGTTTGCTTTCAAATTGAAAATACCCATTTGGATTTATCGTGAGATTTCAATGCATAAACAATAACAATGGAGAACATTCTACAGGAATGACAAATGAATTCCATTTCATGCATTATGATAGGTAGTGGCTAAGCAAACCTCTGTTTTTGCAAAATATGGAAAACCCACTTGGGATTTCAATGTATGAAACAACATTGCTACAGATTACAGAAAATGGAGTGTATTTACAAAACCCATTTGCATTTCTACAAGAAAATTTGAGTTTCTTCAAGAAATCAAGAAACCCACTTGGGTTTTTTTTGAAAACATTTGCAGTTTTAGAAAATATATGTGCGATAGAAAACCCACTTTGGGGTTTGCAATTAGATTGCAAAAGGAAAAGGAAATACAATAATATAGAGAAAACCCAGTTTTTAAAAATGGAGGTCGAGATCACAACAAATATTTCTTCTTCTACATATCAAAAACCCATCTAGGTTGTTAAGATATTTGTTAATACAAAGGAAAAATTGAAAGATAGTATGGGGTTTTGAACTGAAGTTGAGCCATATAAAACACACTATTTTTTGTCCATGGCCGTGGCTAGGGAGTTATTTTCTTCATGAAAGCAACATAAACAATAATGGTGTATCCTTATTAATAAATGAAAAGAATAAAACAAAAAAAAATTGTTATCTTTTCAAAATGGTGGGCTCAAAATAGCTTTCTATTGCTCAAAATCAGACTGGAGTGGTCGATTTAACTCACTTGGAGCTTTTGCTCACAATTTCTTGCAAAATTTTCAAGATTTTGCTTCTAATAAAGCTTCATTCAAGGAAAAAAATGATGGTTGTGAAGGAGAAGAGCAACAACACAAAGAACAAAAGAAACATATGGGTCCGAAATATGTCAATGATCGCGGCTTGCTGCTAAAAAATGACCTCCAAATGGTGAAAAATATGCAAATTTTGAGCTTTAGAAAAGAATTTTACCTCTTTTCTTCTGTTTCTCATTCGTGAAATCTCAACTAAACTATGTGAATCTCCATGTTTTTCCTTTGTTTTTCTCAAGCCCCATGGCAGCAGAGTCATGTTTCAGATTTTTCAATGACAAAATGATGGGCTTGCCTCAATGTTTTTGGATTTTTGATGATTAGGGTTCGACCCTATTCGATGGAGATGTGTTTTTCCCATTTTTTTAAAAATATTGGAGCATGTGTTAAATGCAATGGGGGCCAAAATAATATGTTAGCACCTTAGGCATTCTATGCCTTAAGTTCTTTTTCCCCATTTTCAAACTTTGCTAAGTTCAAACCAAAATGACATGTGGAGTATGCCATGTAGCTCTATGTAATGTCATTGTTCTTTTGCCCAATGGTCATGTGACTTGGAATATGCTTTCCAAGAATTTTGGAGGTTGGCCATATTGGCCAAGTATTTTGGACCTTTATGATGCCTTTGCAAACAAATGAGTTTTGTCCATGTGTGGACTAAAATGTAGAATGAGGTAAGTTGATAGGGTCAAGTGCCTTGGAAGATTTTGAAAGCTTTTGGATATGACATTATATGTTGCATTTTATTCCAATGTTTAAAGATATCATGTAAGTGATTTGAAAATCACTTTTATATTGTCTTTTAATGCAAATGTAATGTAATTCAAGGATGGTGGGCCCCTTATTTTGTGCTTTGAATGTAAAATGAATTGCTAAGTGATGTTTTATGAAGCACTTAATCAAGATCATTATCTTTAATGTTTTTTAGAGTCTTGTGTTTTCAAAACACACATATTGCATGAGGAGAGTGTGGGTCAATACTTGTGTGAAGACTAATGATGACTTGCAGATGTGAGGAATGTGTGAGAGTCTATTTTGACTAATATTGGAGGAAAGGGGGGCTATTTCGAAACATTGTTGTCACATTTTTAGTGTGACTATTGACTTGGCTTAACTTTTTCTTCATGTGGAGGACAATTTGGAGGGTTTCTAGAAGGTTCTTTTTGGCCTTTTTTGTTGTATCTGCTGGAGATATATGTCTCAATCATCACAGACCAAAACCTCTAAAAGGGAAAAGTCGGTGTGACATCTTCTATGTCTGGCCGACTAGTAGTTTGGAACATCATGTTTTGTATAGGTCATTATGACCTAGCTTTTGTCTCACCAAAGGATCATATCGCTATGATAAGAAGCCTTTGATGTGACCTCTTACCACTCGGGGAGATCTTTGGCCAACAGGCCATTCTATCGCTTATCGTTGAGACCCTTGGCTGAAAGGCTTAGTTTGGGAAGAAGTTTGGGTGATGTGTTAAAGTCTCGCCGACAGTATGTTATGTATTGAAGTCTTTAGGGTAACTCAAAGGGCTTTGGGGAGAAGTCTCAGTGAGAATGGAATGTCGCGCCGATGATGAGAAGTCTTTGGAATAGCTCTTGGAAAATGGTGGTCATCGTTGTAACATATATGTGTTTGATAAGAACTCTTGGTGAAGGTGATATTTCTTGGCAACTGTTGATGACTTCAGGGTGACATTTGTGATCTTGGAGAAACCTCTTGGTGATATTAATAAGTCTTGGCGACTGGTGATTGAAGCTCAGCATAACATGTGACTTCGGTATAACCTTTGTTGTCTCGGTGTGAGGTTCTGACGAGAACAACACTCTTTCCGAATGGTAAGCTCACATCTATGAGACTTTTGGACCTCACTATGATCTCCTAGAAAAGGTGATAGGTCTCGCCGATTGTTTGGTGCTTCGGTGTAACACGTGAAAGCTCGATAGAACATCTTGGTGATAATGATAACTCTTGGCAACATCGATATGAAGCTTTTAGGGCATCACGGAGACACTCCTTGTGTCTCAACGAAATGCCGATACAATGTGGGATTTGTTGACTATTTGACCGTCCTATGTGGAGTCTCATGGACCAATAGAAGAAGCCGAATCTAAACAGTTGGAATATTGTTCGTTGTGACAGTTCTGTGAGGAAGCTTGACGGACATGGAATGACATGGTTATACTCTGTGATTACATATTGTGATCGGTTGGTTGGATCGACGGATTGTTGTGTGGTTGTATGATCAGTAGATGTATTCTATTTTGTAAAGACTGTAACTCAAAGGTTCCTGTACAAGATTGTTCATAGTGAATGTTGCTATAAACACACATCAGAAAGATAATTTTGAAAATTGTATGTAATCTTTATTACTGTAATACAAAGTGATTTCTCTTGGTGTGGTGAGTTTTTCTCCCATAAGGGTTTTCCCACCTATATCTGGTGTTCATGTGTGTTTTTCAAATACTATGTTTCTGATATTTACTTCATAGTGCATCTTAATTGAATTGTAATTGAAAAATTAAAAGTATATATGCATTCTTCCCTGAGGTATTGATGTTAGGAGAATTGTTTTCCGCATCTAGCTTCCCTTACAAGTGGTATCAGAGCCTGGCCAGTTGTGTTATCCTTGTGGGTATGTTGAGTTTTTTGTGTCAATTCTGTTCAGTGGGATTCTTGTAGAAGTTGGTGAATTTATAATTACAGATTGAGATGGCTAGCATGTTAAGAAAGATTGAAATAGAGAAGTTCAACGGAAGTAAGTTTGATTTGTGGAAACTCAATATGGAAGATCTTCTAGTTGATCGTGATCTTTGGATTGTTGTGGCTGGAGTGAAACCTACAGGCATGAAGCAAGAAGATTGGGACCTTGCAGATAGAAAGTCTAAGGGGCTGATAAGGCTCTATTTGGCAGACTTTGTGCTTCTGAATGTGTATGAAGAGAAGACTACATCTTCCTTGTGGAAGAGACTGACATCTATTTATTAGGGGAAATCTTTGGTGAATAAATTGTTCCTGAGGAAGAAGCTATACTCATTGAGAATGCAGGAAGGAGGGTCTGTTACTGATCATTTGAACGCATTTAATATGTTGATTGCTCAATTGAAATTTGTTGGTGTGAAGATTGAAGAAGAGGATCGTTGTATGCTATTGTTGTGTTCTTTACCAGACTCATGGGATCATCTGGTGATGGCTATTGGGAGTACAATATCGAATTTCAAGATGGAAGATGTTGTTGCATCTTTGTTGTTAGAAGAGATGAGAAGGAAATCTTCTAAAATGGAAAAGGAAGCTCTTGCTGTCAGAGGAAGACCAAAAGAGAAAGACAAGAAGAAGGACAAGAAATCAAAATCAAAATCAGAGGGGAGATCAAAGTCTCCTGGCAACAAGTCTAAGGTGAAGTTTTGGAACTGTGGGCAACCTAGTCATGTCCAAAAGGATTGTAAAGAGGAGAAGAAGAAGAAGAAGAAGTATTCCCCTAACAATGACTCTTCTCATAGTGATGTAGATGCCTTCATTGCAGCCTTGGCTACACAGGAATCTGATGATATCTAGTTGATTGATTCTAGTGCATCTTTTCACATGACATCTCATAGAGACTAGTTCACAAAGTATGAAGAATATGATGGTGGAAAGGTGTACTTAGCAAGTTATTCAACTTTGGAGATTGTTGGCCATGGAAGAGTCAAAATCCAATTTCCTGATGGAAGAGTAAAGGGAATTAACGATGTTATGCACATACTAGTTTTGGCTCAAAATCTATTGTCTGTAGTAAGTTCAATGATATTGGAGTACAAGTCACGTTCTCTGGAAATGGCTACAAGATGGCTAGAGGTTCAATGGTGCTGGCTAGAGGTGCTCGAATTGGTACCCTATACAAGTTGGATGCATATGTTGTTCAATGTAATAGTGTCTCTGGAAAGTCACTGAAAGCTACTCATGGAGGTAAAGAGGGAAATATCCCTAATTATGTAAACTCTATGGAAGTAAAATTTCCAGCAGAGAAGACTATGCTCTGGCATCATAGGTTAGGCCACATAGGAGAAAAGGTTTAAAACCTTGAAGAATAAAAACCTGGTTGAGGGGCTTGAAGATTGTAACCTTCAAATTTGAATTATGTGAGCATTGTATATATGGAAAACAACACCATGTTTCATTTTATTCCAGTCCTCATAAATCTTATGGTTTGCTAGATTGTATTCATTCAGATGTGTTTGGTCCAGTGGATGTTCCTTCTTTGTCTAAATCAAGATACTATGTGCCATTCATTGATGATTATTCAAGAAGAGCATTTGTTTATTTTTTGAAAAGTAAATCAGAAGTGTTCAGTTGATTTAAGGAATTTAAAAACCTTGTAGAAAATTAGATTGGAAGAAAAATAAAATGCTTAAGGATGGATAATGGGAGTGAATTATGTTCTGATGAATTTGAAAGATACTGTAAAGGCCATGGGATTAAAAGACATAAGACTACACCTTATACTCCATAGCAAAATGGAGTTGCAGAAAGGTTCAATAGGACAATGATGGAGAGAGCACGAAGTATGCTGAGTAGTGCTGGCTTGGAGGAGAAGTTCTGGGCTGAGGCTGTATCTACTGCATGTTATCTAATAAATCATTCTCCAAACTCTTCTCTTGTTGAGAAAACACCCTTGGAAGCGTGGTTTGGTAAGAAGGCCCCTCTTAGGCATATTCGAGTCTTTGGCTGTGAGGCATATGCATATATGTTGGATGTGAAAAGATCTAAATTAGAGAACAAGGCTGTTAAATGTATTTTTATTGGTTATAGTGTTGTCATAAAAGCATACAAGCTTTGGAATCATGATATGGAGAGGGTTTTGTACAGTAGAAGTGTAATCTTTTGTGAGCTAAAGCCTTCTACCCTGGATCTGTAGTCAGAGACAAAGTCAGAAAACAATAAGGATGTAGTTGAAATTCCTCCTACACTGAGAAAGAGGAATTGAAAATTCAAAATGTACCTAAAATTGAGGAGAGCTTGAGTAGTTCTGAAAGTTTAGAAGAAGAAGAATAACCTTAGCCTCACCATTGAGGGAGGTCAACCGTGAAAACAACCTAATAGGTATGGGTTCTCATTGATTGATTCTACTTGTGCCTATGCTTTGATTTCTAGCAGTGAGCCTAGGACTGTAAAAGAGGCAATTAAAATGTCTAATTCAAACTCTTGGTTGGAAGCCATGGAAGAAGAGATGGCATCATTAGAAAAGAATGAAACTTGGAGTATGGTGCCCTTTCTTGAAGGCAAAAAATTTGTGGGCTACAAATGGGTATTTAAGAAAAAGATTGGTCTAGATGGTGTGATCAAGGGAAAATTCTAAAATAGTGTTAGAGGGGTTAGCACAATAACATCAAAATTCCTATGAAATAACAAAGCACAATGGAAGTAATGTGAAGACAAAAGGGACCATGTTACCCTAAGTCTCCACCTTCCATGATTGACCTTTGTTACACCTCCTAGCTTGCAGAAGATAAAAATGCCCTCAGATTTATGTGAGCAACTATGACTAAAGACTAAGCCCTATGCAAGTGTTGAAGGATTTGCAGAAAATAAAATGACCCTACAATGGACTAAAATGACTATGGCTGTAAGTGACTATGACTGTAAAACTAATAGTAGCATAAATTGAAATCTAAACCTGAGAGAGACTAAGAGTGCAAGAGACTAAGAGAGCCAGGAGGAGCAAATGAGATCAAAATTGCCCTTTTATGAAAACTGCAATTTTGAACGTGTGGCCAGGATGAAAAGATGACAAAAACCCTAAGATCAATGTTTAAGATTGAATGCTGCTGTGCATTAGGGTTAGGTCAAAATTAGGGCAACAGGTAGGAATGAAGGGTCAAGATTGAATTATAAAATAATTCAATCAATGGTCGAAATTAAATGAGATGTCAAAAGTCAAGAATTAATTTGGAAGATAAGGCTGGCACAGACAAAGAGGTTGCTGGAGAAATTAAATAATAAAATTTATTTACTCCAGGTGACTAGTAAATAATTAAATAATAAAGACATTATTTAATTATGGAAGAATGTGACAAAAGAATTATTTTGAATTTAAATAATGATTTAATTCAAAATTCAGGAGAATTGGCTAAATTGAATAAATCAAATTTATTTAATTTTAAAGAGAGAAAAAGCTAATGAATAATTAAATAATTAGGATAATTATTTAATTATAGTGGGAAGTGGACAAAATTAAATAAATAAGAATTTATTTAATTTTTAGAAGGGGATTTAATTAGTGACGTAATTAAATAAATAAAATTTATTTAATTAATCAAGAAGACGTAAATGACAAAGGGAAATTAAATAAATTATAAAATTTATTTAATTAAAGGAAGACTTAGATAATTAATGACGTATTAGATAAATAACTACTATTTATTTATTTAATAATCAAGGAGGAATAAATGGCATGAATTAATTAAATAATTATGAATTATTTAATCAATAGTCGAATGTGGACCAAGGACATAATTAAATAACTTAATTATGCTAGGACGAAAGTGGTAAAATGAAGCTTGCAGGCCTAGGTCATTTTTAGGTGTCTACATTTTGCCCCTCTTTGTCATAATGTCGCTTGTCATATTGTGACAAAGAAAAATGCGTCAAGAATATGCCCCAGTGAAGGTACGGAGTATTCTTGCCCCCTCGGGAAATTTTCAAATTTTGGGTCGGCGGCAGAAAAATTTGCAAAAGGTCCCGATAAATCAATTTGATGGCCAGAAAAACAGCGGCGCAGTCGGTTTCAGATTCTGACATGTTTAAAGCAACTTACGGGGAGGTCGAAGGGGCGGAAATGAGCCTCCAGTATAGACTGCAGTTGAAAAATGTCATTTTCACCCTATAAATAGGTGGTCAAAGGGGTAAAAGTCAATTCACTTTCACTATTCACCTTGTAAATCCTGAGAGCTCAGAGCGAAAGACGCAGCAGCTACGATGGTTATTCCAGTGACAGAGCACCGCGGAGAGATTGTGAGGACCTTCAGACGGCCAGAGGGCTCAGGACCGGCGGTATGTACCCTAAACTTGCTTTGTCATTTTCTCGATTTACGTGCTTTTTAATGCTTTCTAGGTTAGTCAACGGATGCGCCGCGACGCATATGCGTTCGCGTAAGCCGCAAGTGACTTCGCGTTCGCCGCATTTGATGCGTCGCGACGCAAGTGCATAGAACAAACAAGCCGCACCGGCGGTTTGCGCCGCATTCAATTTTTGGTGCGACGCAAGTGCTTAACCGAATCGCAATTGACCGCTTGAAAGCCGCAATTGCGATGTTGAAACGCAACTGCTTATTTCAATGCCGCAAGTGAAATTCCGCGCCGCATTCACTAGGTGGCGACGCAAACGCCTAATTCGCGACGCAAGTGTAATTAAGCGACGCACTTGACTGGTTCAGACGCATTTGATTTTTTGAACGACGCATTTGTGTATTTGCGACGCAATTGCATTTTTGCGACGCATTTGCCTGTTTTCTTACTTTAACTTGTTTTAATGCTTTCATGCCCTAAGTTATTTTCTGTGATGGTCACAGTTGCCCCAAAAGTGCTAATGCAGTGTTCATCTCTTTTGCAGAGGCAGCTTGCCCCTATTTACACAAGGGAGAGCAGACTGAGGACCTTTCAGTTTGGCGATCAGCTAGGCCCGCGAGAGCGGCGATGATTGATGAGACTCGGCTTATTCCATGTTGCATTCATGCCCGCCATTCGGGCGAACAGGGGTTTGCTTACGGCGCTGTGCGAGAGATGGCATTCAG
>VDFB02168118.1:149003811-149083617 GCA_007258455.2 Sequoia sempervirens | reverse complement strand
ATTTTTTTTTTTTTTTTTTATATTCAAGAATGATAGCATTGTGTTGAACAAACCCTACCTAATTACAAAGGAAGTGATTGAAGTGATTACTAGCTTATGTAGTATTTGGGATCTTCCTGGAAAGAAAACCATGAAATACAAAGATGTGGAGGAACTTAATGGAATTCACAAAGAAACTTGAGCTCTATTGACAAACACACTTGTGGATTCAGCTATGAGGTATGTTATGTACGGTGTTTCTTATAAATTCTATTTCAAAAATAATGAAGGCTCAACTTCGGCTATTGCTATATATCTTGCATATACGATGATTAAGGAAAATAGGAAGTTTTATTTATGTAGCCTATTACTTGAAAATATATCTAAAAGTTCCTGAATGTTGGTGGTTGAGGGTTATCCCTTTTAGTTTGGATCTTTTCTTGTGTGCTTCACTTTTTAATTTTTTTACTCTCTATCGGGAAGAGAAAATGTTGTGTGGGAATCCAGTATTCCTATTGGGAAACAAGTCTATAGATACCTAGATCGTTGCCAAATAATGTAAGTGTGTGCAAATCATATTTCACATCTTTAAGAACAAATCTATGCCTCAGTATGTCAACACTAAGTCAGTTTGAAGTGGGTTCATCCTCTGGTAAGAGAGAAGTGGAAGCTGTTATTAGTGATTCCCCTCTAGAATCGAAGAAAAGAGAAGCTATAACTGAAAACATCATTGTCATTTTAGAAGAGAAGGAAAAAGAACCTTTTCCTAGATCTAAATCCTCTAATCTAGATGACATCTGATCTATGTTGGTTAAAGGAAAGATGAAGAAAATTGGTGAATTATGGAATGCAACCTCTTTTGTTGACATACTCAAGGTTGTGACGCTCTAGTAGAGTATTTACTTCAGAAAGGTATTGATTTATCAATTGTTTCTGTCTCCTTAATGGAAAATTTAGTTGAGGTTGTTGAAGAAATAATGTTGCTTGAAGATTCAGAAGGAAACAAGTTGGAAGCCTTGGTTGAAAAGAGATGTACACTAAAGCTAAGCATATATTATTTGAACTTATCATGGAAATGAAGAAATGCATCAAAGAACTATCAGATATCTATAGATATTGTCTCCAGTGGCCTACTATGGTAGACAATTTCAAAAGTAGGATTGAAGGAAGGTAAACAACATCGAAAATAACTTTGATATATTTGAAGAAAAATAAGGGAAACAAAGGCTGAGAGTTGATAAATTGAAAGTTGAGTTGATTATTGTACAAAGACAAAGAGATGATGTGGTGAAAATTTTCTGGCTCCTTAATGAGATTATTGAGGTCTGGTTAGACCATCTTTCTAGAATAATTACTGATGCAAAAGATTGTGAAAGATAGTGCTCATCCATAGATTGGTCATCTTCTTTTACACTGTTGGCCCTATTAGAAAGCATGTGCACAAGAAAGGATTTGACTATATTTAACTGAAAGAAGTTATAGCCTGTTATCAAATAAAGATGCAAGAAAGTGTTTCAAGTGAAGAGTTTCATTTTTACTTGAATTCAAAATATTCAATTTTTGTTGTTTTTTTTATTTTGGCAAAGAAAAGAAAGAGAAAAAGGGAAACTGAACAAGATGAAGAAAAATTGAATAGTTGAATGTTTGAAAGTTTTTGGATGGATGGAAGTTTTTGGAATAAATGGAATCTTTTTGCAATTTTGAATGTCACCATGTTTACATCCTTTTGGTCACTCTTTTCCATTGATGTCAAAGGGGGAAAGATTTGGAAAGTTGGGAGAGATTGGAGGAGGGTTTTTGAATATTTTCTTTTTACACATGTTTCCATCAATGACAAAGCGGGAGATTGTTCGAAGAATGGAGAAGATTAGTCTATAATATTTTAGCTCCATTGGTATCACACCATGTTTGTTTATAATTATCAATTCAGATTAGGTACCAGACCAGGTGTTAGCAGAAAAATAGGAGTTTATGGTATTTAGATCCGCAAATATTTTGGTCCCTCATTCCCAACCTTTGAAGGTAATCATTGTAGATATTTAGAAGTGGTTGTGATCACTTGAAATTGTTACATATTTATTGTGCCATGATCCATACACTGATTTGGGTATATTTGCATTCAATTCCAGTGATTTTTGAATTTATTAGGTTATCCTTAGCCCAACCTAATAATGCGGTTAATAGTTTAATGTCTTGCATGGACTATCTATATGTGACTATCTGAGTCCATACCAACATATTGTAGCATAAGCCCATCTACTTGAATTTTTAGAAACATGAAGTTGGCGTTACCTTTTGAGGCATAGGTAGAACTAAACTAAAAATTTATTTGCTTGTGGGATGGGAGTAGAGTATATATCTTTGAACAACTTTACAGATGAGAAAAGGAAGTAAGGTATTGATGAAGTATTTGGTGAATGTAAACTTAAGGGCCAAAAAATATGGAGGTATTGTTGAGTCTATTTTGTGATCATCATTGGAACTGCATCAACACTTGTTAGGTGCTCTCTCTTTAGTTCATTTTGGTTGTGAAGCGCAATTTTGTTTTGTAAATACTTTTGTAGGCAGTGAGCCTCCTTGTAAGCAAAGAGATTTTGTATCTAGATAGTGAGTCCTTTTAGGGCAGTGAGCCCTTGGTAGTGAGCCTTATACATTTGGTTTTGGAACTACTTTTTATTGTGAATTAATCCTCACTGTTCAT
This sequence comes from Sequoia sempervirens, assembly GCA_007258455.2. Taxonomy (NCBI): domain Eukaryota; kingdom Viridiplantae; phylum Streptophyta; class Pinopsida; order Cupressales; family Cupressaceae; genus Sequoia; species Sequoia sempervirens. Next base: position 149,080,937 of record VDFB02168118.1, on the reverse strand, counting down.
TTTCCCTCATTGGGTTTTCCACATAAAATTTGATGTTTATTTGGTTGGATTTCTTTCTATTGTATTTTCATTTTCATGTTCATACCTAACTTAATAAGAATAGTGGTTTGTGGGAAGCTAATAAAGTATTTTGTTTTGATTTGGTGACAAATGATTCATCCCCCCGCTCTCAGTTGTACTACACCTGTTAATAGATCTAACATATTCAAGGGTTGATCATGGTTGTCTATGGTGAATCATGATAGATTCTAGATTGGGGAGATGCAAGTAGCCATCAAGCCAAGCCTAATGACTTGTTTCTTAAGTGATTCCATCTTCCATTATCACTCTACATTTAGCCTAAGGAAGGTACAAGAAGTGTTAGGGCACATTTGGGTGATCAGATATCTCTCAAAGTGAGTCATTCATCTTCATATTCATCTTCATATTTCATTCATGCACCTTATTCTTGCACAATAGAATAGGGTCTCATTGAATTTTATATTTCCTAATCTTAGACACACTTAAGGTTAGGGTTTATGTTCACCTTTGTGTTCAAGTTTCATTGTCTCCATCAAGGTTTATTTACCAAACTAGGGGTTTGACCAAGGCAAACCCCACATAAGAAAATCAAGTCTATTTTTTGTTTTGCAAGTCTTTCACAGATTCAAACCCGAAAATCAATTTGGGAGAAAAGACCAGGTGTTGAAGTGTAGATCTGAACTTTGAACTCCCAATAAGAGAAATAGGACTGATACGCTATAAGTGGCATATGAGTCCCACTACAGGTGTTTTTTTAGATTTTTGCAATTTCAGATAACCTTTTTCTAGAAACATGTTCCTGCATAGAAACCTAGATCTGAGACTAATATGCCTAGACTAGCGTATGACTCCCACTAGGCCAAAATTTCAAAATACTTCAACAATTTAGAGCTCATTCCAATCATTTTCATATTTCTAGGTGCACACACTTCTTCCTATATCTTGTTATTCTATTTTACATACATTTTTAGGTCATTTAGTGAAAGATTGCATCAACTTAGGGTTAAGAATTACATCTTGCATTACATTTTTCATTACTTTACAACCATATCCTAATATATCACTATTGGAAGATCTCTTTCTCCATTGCATTGAGAGCTCTAGGGTTATCCTTGAATGAGATAATTGGAAAGTGATTTTTTCTTTATGTCCTAAACCATACGAAAGAATTTTCCCCATTTTTTGTTATTTCATTTTGGTGAACCTATATTTAGAACATCATAACTCTAATTTGGAGTGCATCATCATCCTAGATCTTACTTGCATTAACATTGCATTAGTTAATTGGCATTCTAAGGTTTCTAATTTTGCATTAGTGAAAGTGCATATAGGATGCATTTTTGCATCTCAAATCATTGAAATTCATATAAAATCTGCATTTACACTTAGGTTATAGATCATACAACATAAAAAAACATAAAATTCACTTGATTTTTTTTGCAAATTTTGCAAAAAATCCTCACTGGGACTCATACACCCATCCGGGCGATTTAGTCACCATGCATATTTTGAACTACATTTTACAAAGTTCAATTCCATGTTTATCAGCTTATGTTTGTTGTTAAAATCTTTTAGTTTCAGTTTGCATAGCTTATGTTCCATTTAAATCATTAGAGTTAGCATAACTTACATTCGTTGTAATTGTGGATAGAATTAGATTCTTGCACTTTTATTTTATCTTCATCATTAGTGAATAATTCAATTAGATTATATTACATTTGGCATACATTATAAAACAAAACCAAAAATACCTACAAACAGATAAAGCACTTGGAGAAAGCATAGTTATTTGACTATGTCAAATCTCTTTTTCCAAGTTAACCTAACCATCAAGCCTTTTGTTAGTGATGACTTTGACATGTTAGATGAAGCCCTTGAGGATTTCATATCACAAACTTCATCCACTAAGGCTTGTCATGATAAACCAAAACCAGGAGACATTAATGTAATTCAACCTCAACTTATACTTTACCTGCCTTCATACAAACCTCAAACTCAGAAAAAACCTAATTACACTCTTGAACTTCCTAAGAATAATGTTTTGTAGAAATCAAGTCATAATACCATTGCTCATACATATAACACTAGAAACAATCCACAACCAAGACAAACAACCTCAACATCTTTACCTTTACCCAACTTCATCTTGCCTAGTGCCCCTCGTTTTCCTTCAAATAGTGGAAAGGAGTATGATATTGTTGAACAGCATAAGAATACTCTTGAAAAAATATCCCTATGGGATTTGATTCAAAATTCACTTAATCATCACACTATGCTTCAAAAAGAAGGAATGAATATAGTTAATGTAGACATTACCTTTCACCAACATGAGCTCCCTCCCTTGGAGATGAGCTAGAAACATGATGCCTTCCAGATAATATCCAAATTAAACAAAATAGGAATAAAATTAACCCTTGTTGATAATGGCTCAACCCTTAATGTATGCAGTATGAATCTTTTAGATAGATTGGGCATGGAAAAATAAAAAAATGAACCTCATTCCTTATCGATTCAAGGATTAAACAATATAGGAAAGCAAACACTTGGTGTGATTAGTTTATCTATTACAGATGGAAATGATACCTTACAAACTACTATTCATGTTATCCCTCATGATCTTTCATACAATATTCTTTTAGGAAGACCTTGGATTCATGATATGTATGATGTGCCTTCTACTCTTCATCATATCATGAAGTATGTCTATAACAAAAAGGTATACCAAGTTGAAATATATCGTGAGCCTGGAAGTTTCTTATAAGTTGAAAAAGGAATGATAAGTCCTCTAAGGACATTAATTCTAACATCGAACATAGAACCTATGAAAGAGGAAACACAATTGATGGAAAAAATTTCAAAATTATTGGATGATGATTGGGGTTCTTTAGAATTTACACCCTCATTTATTGGAGAATACATAATCACAAGTAAATAAGATGAAAAGAAAAAACAACCAATGGTGATTTCAATGCAAAATTTAGAAGAATTCTCACAATAATCTACCTCGTCTACTCTAGAAGAAGAAATATGTTATACAACAAAATTTGATGAGATAGATTATCAAAAACCACCAAACCCACAAGAAATGGAGATACTTTATGGAAAATGCTATGAATTGATGAAACCACTTGTTTATAGTGGAAAAGGATGTGGCAAGAAAGAACAAGGTATTCATGTTCTTATAGAACCTAACACGCAAGAAACAAAATTGGCTTAGGATATTTCCCTTCTAAAATTATGCAAGCAACAATGAGAACCTCGCTAAAAATCAACACCATCATGTGTAATCCTAAAACAACTACGACCTTAAAGCATCTAGAATTGATTCATACAACTTGTGAATAATCATTGGAGTTTTTCAATGATGATGAAGCCTTGAAAGAAATGCTAGGAGTTTATGATAAAACAATTACTCCCCTTAAAAAGAAATGAATTACATGTGCTATAATTAGTATGAAGAAAGAAGACAGAATAGAGGAAAGTAGTGAAGTTGACATGAACAAAGAAGAATACAACCCTAAATTTCAGAATCAAAATGTGCTTCCTTTAGGAGACACCATGGACATATAGATGGATGTTAACAATGAAGAAAAAGTGATTAAGATAGGAAAGTGCCTTGATGATGAAGAAAAAGAGGACCTTGCCACTTTACTCCATTACTTGAAATTTTTGCTTGGACTTATTCGGATATGCTAGGAATTGATCCTAATGTTGTAACACACAATATAGTCCTCGCTGAAAATGATAAGCCTGTTAGAAAAAAATATTCAAAAATTGAACCCTATGATAGTTGTATTAGTTAAGGCCAAGATTGAAAATCTCCTTGAAGTTGGTTTTGTAAGACCTATAGATTATTCTCGTTGGATCTCAAACATTGTTGCAGTCGCAAAACTAGACAATCATATTAGGATGTGTATGAACTTTCATGATTTGAATAAAGCATTTTTTTAAAATGACTTTCCCCTCCCTAATATTGACATGGTAGTAGACTTGACTGTAGTACATGCTTTGTTGTCATTCATGGATGGATTTTTTGGATACAACCATATCTTTATTAACCCTCAAGACCAATATAAAATAGCTTTTACAATAGCCTGGGGAACATTTTGTTGTGTAATGATGCCTTTTGGATTGAAGAATGTGGGTGCAACATATCAATGAGATATGACATTGATATTTCATGATTATAAAATAAGATTTTGGAAGACTATGTTGCTGATATTCTAGCCAAATCTTTAACAAGAAAACACAATGTAAATGTCCTTCAAAAAATATTAATGCAAAAATACAACATAAGATTGAATCCCAAAAAGTGTCTTTGGTGTATCTAGTGGAAAAATTCTAGGTTTTATCATATCTCACAGAGACATTGAGGTGGAAATGAAGAAAATTGATGTTATAGTCAATATGGAACATCTTAGAAACATCTCCCAATTGTGTACCATACTAGGAAAAATTCAATCCATCCATCATTTTGTGGTGTCCTTAGTGGATTAAACATTACCATTTACACATCTCCTTAAGAAAGAAGTTTGGTTTAATTGGAACGAGGATTGTAAATAGGATTTTGAGAGTTTGAAAGATTATCTTGCTACTCCTATTTTACAATCTGCTATGCAAAACAAGTCATTCATCCTATATACAACATCAACCCATGCTCTTACAACATTGTTGGATCAACAAGATGAAAATGGTAAAGAACATCCCATTTATTACATTAGCCACACTTTGATTGATTACAAGCCTTGACCAACCGGTTAGTTGATGCTCCTTATTCCCTAGTATTACCTAATCAATAAGCATTTCCTAATGAGAGTGTATTGACTATTCAAGAACATGAAAATGTATGGGAATTATATTTTGATGGATCTAAGTGTAGAAAAAGCTCCAGTGTGGGAGTTATAATAGCTTCGTCTAGAGGAAAACCTATTCCCTTATCATATCAATTAAATTTCCTATGCATGAACAATACCACAGAGTATGAGGCATTAATTTCTAGATTACATTCCGCTTTAACTCTAGGAGCACGAGATATTAAAATATTTAATGATTTAAAATTAATCATTAAAAAAATAAATAGAACATATCAAGTGAATCAGGACAAACTATCAAAATACAAGGATCTCACAATGAATTTGTTAGAGAATTTTGATTCATTTACCATTGATAACATCCCACAAAATTATAATAGACATTTGGATGCAATGACAAGTGCAAGTTATCTGATATCCCCTCACGATCCTTAAAAAAATTTCACATTTTTCATTCACACAATTATGAAACCATTGATTGGGCATAAAATAGATGAGATATTGGAAGTCACCATAGAAAGCTCTAAGGAATGGTATGTGTCCATATTTAATTATCTTAAAACTAGTACCTTTCTTGAGTTGACAACTAAGAATACTAGAGCCCACCTTTAGAAACTTGCATCTAAGTATACAATTCTTGCAGATGTATTGTATCGAAGGTCCTTATATGGTCTCTTTCTTAGATTCCATAAACAATCCAAAATCCCAATAGCACTTGAGGAAGCTCATTTAGGTGCTTATGGAGGACATTTTGGAGGAAAGATCGTTAGTGCATAAGCTAATTCATATAGGATATTATTAGAGGAACATGGAACAAGACTACTTTACATATGTTAAGAAATGTCACAAATTTCAAGAACATAGTAGACTAATTCATGCTCCTACTTTTGAGCTTTGCACACAAGTTCCTCTTTCGTCTTTTTTAGTGTGGGGCTTGGACATCATCAGAAAAATTTCACCTCCCTCCTCAATCAGACATACATTTATAATTACTGCAACAAATTATTTTATGAAGTGGGTGGAAGCAATTCCCCTTCATTCGAAAACTACTGATGTAATATGTCGTTTCATATTGGAACTCATTATTGCTAATTTTATAATTCCTTCCACTTTAGTTTCAAAAAATGGGACACCATTTAAGAACAAGGATGTGAACTTCTTAGAAACGCTTAACATATAACATTGATTTTTTGACACCTTACCACCCACAATCTAATGTCCAAGCAAAATAAACTAATAGAACCCTTGAACAAATCCTAAGGAAAATAGTAAGAAAACACAATAAAAATTGGCTTAGATAGCTAACATATGCATTATGGGCCTATCATACGAATGGTAGAGCATCGACTAGTCATACTCTGTATAACCTTGTCTACGGAATCAAGGCGATAATGCCCTTGAGTTAGAGATACCTTCATTAAGAATCAATCTTCAGGGACTTATTGATGACAATACTTATAAGGAACAATGGTTGCATCAGCTTGAAATGCTCGACGAATAGTGCATCAATGCTCTTGAGCACCTTCAGGCTTATTCTAAAAGAATGCAATGTAGTTACAATGATAATGTCATACCTCATTCCATTAATAAAGGTGAATTTTGTTATGTGAGAATCAACATAATGTCAATGCTAACCCAGCATAAAGAGGAAAGTTCATCCCTAATTGGTTAGTCCCTTACATAATTGATGAAAATTATTGATTTGGAGCATATATGTTAACAAAAATAGATGGCACTCCTCTCAAGGAACCTATACATTCCATGTATTTTCCCTGGTATTATGTCTAATCCTTTTAAATAGTGTGGGTGATAAAGCAATGGTGTTAGAGTTAGTAGATTGCATTCTATATGCTCTTGCATTGCTTTGTTCTTGACAAACAATTATTTGTATATTTTGAATACTAATGTGATTATTTAAATTAACTTTTAAATGATTAATTTAGGTTTCATGCTATTCAAGTTCATACTGTGTTATGTTAGATTAGATCCTCACATGTATTTAATGTTATTTAATTAGATCATAAGTGCATTTAATTTAGCATAACATAATCAAAATGTGACATCTAAGAGAAACTAGAATAAGTATTAATTAGATCACATAAAACATGTTAAATCATGGAGATATTTATTAAATAGTATTACAAATATTATTTAATCAATCACCTTGCAATTTAACATTAAACACATAAGCATAAATAAAAAAACATCAAATGATCATATATATATCAAAATTATGTGTTGATGTCATCAATATATACAATGCTAATGAGGTCTATGACTGTTGGATCCCTCATAATTTGGTGCTAGCATATATCTAGAGGCAGACTATTGAGAGATGGTGGTATGCGATCATGATTGTGAGTCGCCGAGTACATCCAGAGCATACTGTAAACCATTTACTCATCCAAGGGCCTCCTGATGATCCTCCACTAGATGATCTCTCTCCACCTATAGTCTAGCTACCTCTTACTGAAGTCTCTCAACCTCTATTGGGGTTCAAGATGACTAAACATCCTGGACATCCTCAGCTTGGTGGGCATGTCTCCTCAAACTCTCATATGCTTCCTTTCATTTAACATACAACTCAAACAAATTTGAATCTCGCTCCATGATGGGTGGGGGCACATAGTCTGTATCAACAACCTCCTTGTAGGCTGATGGGGCACTATCTTGGTAGCAACCTGATGATAGAGATCATGCAGGTGTCTCATAGCTTCTGCAATATAGAAATCATAAATATAATTAGTATGCATATGATATATATAGACAAAAAATTAAAATATAAAGCATGAACATAAGCATAAAGCATGATAGTAAATAAAATATCATCACCTAGCTCTTTGGTTGGTTTTGTGACGATAGCCTCATTGTGTGTACAAGGAATGGAGTATGTGCTAGCCTCTCCATGGTTGTAGTTGTCGGTGCATGCTACAAATACTAATAGTGATCTAGTCACATGAGTAGGAGCTAGCTCTCCCCTCTCGTGTCCCACTAGATCATTGTTTATTATCTCATCACCCTCACTCATCAGATGCTCCTCCTCCTTTCGATCATAGTTAGGATCTGTAGCCTCATCATATTCCTCATATATCACATCTATGAATATATCTATAGCCCTGACCTGTGTCTCCTCAACTCTATCCTCCTCCTTGTCTATCTAATTTGGGAGTGGCACTACATCACCTATTAGTGACTCATCTATTAGGAATAGAGGATCTAACCATGCTACTACCCACCACTCCTCATAGGAATCTATGGTACCGATGTCACTAACGTTGGAGACCAGAGGCATATCATGATCCTTATAATAAAAGTAACTATAGACGACATTGTCAATGGTGAATCGTCTAGTGTCGTTGGGCCTTTGAGAAATCCATACTAATCTCCTGAAGAAGGCTCGTGCCATGGGTTATACCTAGACCTATCCAAACTATCACATGACATGATCATAGTAGAAGGGTTGTAATACGCACTCATGTCTACCTAACATAAATCTGTCCATTTGTAATCTCTTCAGCTGATGAGTCTCATTTGACCACTGTGGTATAAGCTAGTAAGGTCTCCATATGATCTTCTCATCCATTCGGTCAAATCTAACTCTCCAAAAATGCTAATCTTTGTACTTCCATATCCATCTTAGTGGATAAATGAATGTGTAAGGGTACCCTAGGGCTGATATACATGAAAATCTATCGACCTAGTGCATGTGATATTCTCCAAGCACCACACTTGCAATAGCATACAATGTACCATACTTTCCACCTCATGGAATGAAAATCACCCTAGAACATAATATAAGTGCATGAGGATATTATGCCCCCAGGCATATATGGTCCTCTTCTCTGCCATCTGTTGAATCATATGTACAATTCCTCCCTCTAAATGTGCTCTCTGGCCATCAGGGATGAGTACTAGTGCGATAGTAAACATCATAATTCATGCAACAACTGGAGCTCACGAATATAGTAGTCATTCTAGATCGATCCACGATTGCATGATGTCATCATGAATCAGACCACCATGACAATACTACATATCATATTTCATCTCACAAAATGATCGATCCCCTAGAAAATGTACCCTCTAACCCTGAATCAAAACTTAGAGTATGTGATGGACGTCCTCTAAAGTGATTGTTATCTCACCTGTTGGGAGATTAAATGTGCATCCCACCACTCTACCAAAGGCATCAGTATAGTATCATGGTACCTCATGGGGGCATGAGGTATTCCCAATATAATCTTGTATTCTATAATATCTTTGTCTCCTCTGCTAAAAGTGTTAGGGCCAGGTCTTGAAGGAGATAGATCTATTTTCCACTAAGATGCTACCATGACTGGGGTGTAATCTAAAAAAAAGGAAATAATATTTCCTATAAGCATTCCAAAATCTTAAATCTACATATCAACAATAAAAAAATGTGTACTAAATTTCTTCTAGTGTACTTTTATAAAGGTCCTAAACACATTAGATCCCTTTTGGGACACTTCGTGAAGAAACAAGAGACTTTGCAAAAAAGTGGGACACTTTGTGACAAAAAGGGACACTTCATGACAAAAAATGACACTTTTCGAAAAAAGGGGACACTTTGCGAAAAAAAGGGACACTTTGCAAGATTTTCTTCTAGGGTCCTAAATCTATCTAGAAATGCATAAAAACATAAAATAAATGCATGAGGACAAAGCTAAGGCAGAAAATTCAACTCACCTAATAATGATGCTCATCATGGGTTACCTTCTCTCATAGGGCATCCAATATTGGAGGCTCATACTCTTGTCGAATTGACATCTTCAATTACTCTCCACTAAATTCAAGCTACAAGAAGGTAAATGAAAAAATAATTAGAAATTACTCCACTTTTTACTCTTATATATGCTAACAATTAGGGTTTTTACTCTACATTAGGATTAAATAGTGTCTTTCATTCAAATTAACATAACAAGAGATATAGAACTATGTTTTTGATGTTGTTTGTTGCATTTGAATTGTGTTTATGCCCTTGTCCTCATCATATGTCTAACATTAAATAGAATGGTATGATGACTTATCCAATTCGATGAGGTTAGACTACTATCTTGATTCCACCTCTGTAAAGCAAGTGGAATCAAGGGGGCATACATCTACCCTCAAATTCAATTTATATTAGTTAGATAAGAGGATTTTTGGACAAATAATGAATTCGTATTACAGGATGTAGTCCTAACATTGTGGTTTTGTAGATAACTATAGTGGGGGCTTCATTATTCCATGTTATGAATAAATCTATATGAGTAAGATTATATGTAACATATTTTATTGTTCGAATTCCTTCAACTTTCATATGCACGTAGAGTCATATGGGTGCTAAAGTGGTGGCTAGATCTATTGACATAAATTTTACTCTCTTCTTTGAGATAGAGAAATTTCTCATTTAATCTGGACCTATTTTAGTATCCTTGTATTAATTACCCTTTAAATCATCATTAATAGGCTCCACAAGACCCTTTATTTTGGATCTTGAGGCTTATTTCAGCTAAAAATTTAGCAAAATCATCAAAACACTTAAAATTTTAACCCAACTCAAAAATCGAGGGTGGGAATCATAAGCCACCTTGGGCATATGAGTCCCCCTAGGTGGGACCCATATGCCAAGGCTAGCATATGAGTACTATTTGGGGATTTTTAGGGTTTGAGAGGGAAATTCAACTTTTTTAATTAAAATTTCTGGTTTATGTTAGCTTTTGAGATTTGAATAATGGTAAATTAGGTGTAAATTCGTATATAAGAAAGCTCCTAAGGGTATGCGCAAGATCATCAAGAAAAAAATAGGCCTTTAAGTGGCAAATTTTGTTTAAAAATTAGAGTTAGGAAACTTGACATAAAAATTTGAATAAGTTATCTATATTATTTCAAAAATATGTAAGAAAAGAATCTTTAGAAAATTGAATGTAGTTTCTAAACTACTAGCTTATTTAAAATAAAAATCTATTTGAAAAATTTGAGATTTCAATGTAGTAGTACATAAATTTTAGGGAAAATAAGAAGTAGGTGTGTGTGTGACCACCCTAACCACAATAAATGATAATATTTTTATAATGTTTTAGGATATCAGTAGAGGACTCATGTCCTGATGTGATGCATTTTTTGTAATTTTTTCTAAGTAAATAATAATTAATTATGAATTTTTATTACAAATTTTTAAAAATATAAAAGCAGATGTTTTAATTACCTTAACTTGGTCAAAACTTCATGAAATTCATTTTTTCTTTTTTAATCCTATATTATATGAAGCATAGAATGTGATGCATGTTTTGGATTCAAAAAACGTGATACCATTTGAAAGCTATATATGTTTTCAATCAACCTATCGATCAGACTTTAGTCATAATTTAAATAGAAATTAATAATAATTATTTATTAAATTCAAAATTAAATCATAATGTATATTGGTGGAAACATGATGATCTCCTTTAAAAATCTTTTTCATTTCATCAATTTTGAGTTAAAAAGTGTCAGCCACATACCCTACACATACATCATATTGCCACTTTTGGCCCATCATGATCCCCACATACCCTAAGTCATTATTTCTAAGAAAGAATTTTCAAGAGAAATTGCAAGGTCCAAGAATTCAAGAGTCTTTAAACATTGTTTAACAAGAGCATTCAAGTTTTAATAGCAAGTAGAGTTGAAGTATTGGAGCAACATTAAAGTTTTTGTAGGTCTTCAACCTCACTTTCATTCAAGATCTAGCATTGTCAAGGGTTGATCATGGTTGTCTATGGTGAATCATGAAGGATTTTAGGTTGGGGAGATGCAACTAGCCATCAAGCCAAGCCTAATGACTCGTTTCCTAAGTGATTCCACCATCCATTATCACCCTACATTCAACCTAAGGAAGGTACAAGTAGTGTTAGGGCTTGTTTGGGTGATTAGAGATATCTCAAAGTGAGTCATTCATCTTCATATTTTAGTCTGCACCTCATTCTTGCACAATAGAATAGGGCTGCATTGCATTTCATATTTCCTAATCTTAGACACACTTAAGGTTAGGTTTTATGTTCACCTTTGCATTCAAGTTTCATTGTTTCTATCAAGCTTTCATTACCAAACTAGGGGTTTTACTAAGGAAAACCACCCATAAGAAAATCAAGTCTATATTCTATTTTGCAGGTCTTTTTGTAGATACAGATCTTAAAATCAATTTTGGAGAAAAGAGCAAGTGTTTAAGTGTAGAGATGAACTTTGAATTCCCAAAAAAGTGGAATGGGATTGATATGCCAAAATTGGTGTTTGAGTCCCACTATAGGTGTTCTTCTAGATTTTTGCAATTTCAGATACCCTTTTTTTCCGGAAACCTATTCCTATATAGAAATCCATATTTGGGACTGATATTACTACACTAGCAGATGAGTCTTAATATGCAAAAACTTCAAAATTTCCTATAATTTAGAGCTCATTCCAATCATCTTTAGATCTCCAGGTGCACATATTTCTTCTTATAGCTTGTTATTCTATTTTACATGCATTTTTAGGTCATTTAGTGAAAGATTGCAACAAATTAGGGTTAATCATTACATATTGCATTACATTTTTCTTTACAATCCCTAGCTTGGTGGTGAACCCCTCATTACTTTACAATCAGATCCTAGGACAATGCTATTGCAAGATCTCTTTCTCCTTTGCATTGAGATATCTAGGGTTATCCTTGAATGAGATAATTAGAAAGTGGGTTTTTCTCTATGTCCTAGACCATATAAAAGTATCTCCCCCATTTTCCATTATTTTAGGTCATCATGATTCTTAATGTCCAATCAAAGTTGTAAATAAAAAAAAAAGAATGATAAAGGTAAATTTGTCAAGAAGAGTTATTATGTTGAAAAAGACAATGGTGTATCTAATGATGAGGAATTAGACTATCATAATGGTAAAAGTGATGAATGCTTATTCATGTCTCTAAAAGTTGAAACTAATTCTACTAATCCTAAAAAATGTATGAAGTAAAGTGCTTTGAAAAAAGGTCACAATATTGAAGGAGCTACGGTGTCTTCTTTTCATGCAAGAGAGGAGGGAAAATGTTGGATAATTCATAGCGAATGCTCAAATAATATGAAAGGTGACAAGTGTAATTTTGTTAAAGTTCAAAAGTATGAAGGTGGTCTTGATAAGTTTTGTGATGATATGTAAGTAGCTAGTACATCTACTAAGATCTGTGAAAAAGATTCAGTTAATTTTGATGCTAAGAATAAAACATATTATGTTCTTTATGTCAAGGGTATTCAACATAATATTCTCCATGGGGTGAAGCCACAATAGTGGTTTACAATTGAAGTGAGGACAAAAAACTCACAAAAAATGAATGAATGGCAAAAAATATGATTTAGGGGTTCGTACAAACCTATTGGTTCGACTGAACCCATTAGGGGCTCACTAGAACCTAGGTTCGGGTGAACCCTCCTAATACTTTCCCACCAAAAAGGCCATCAAAACCCCTGATAGAAGGGGGGTTTGAATGAACCTTGGTTCGAATGAACCCCTAGGGGTTCATTCGAACCCCCTTTATTCCTCATCCCCTCCCTCAGACACAAACAAAACCTAAATTTTGGCACTTCGGAGGTCGAGTCGAGGATGAAAATGGAGGAGTCTTCGCAAACCCAACTTGAATTAGGTAGTCCTTAGAATGAGCTATCCAATGAATATAATTTTAATATGTTTTGGTTTTATTATGTATTTGTTTGTTTAGTTTTATTAAACATAGGTTTTTCATCAAAAATGAAGGTCTATGTTCTGCACATGTTGAAAAATAGCAGATTATCAAAAAGAAATTTGAAAAATATGAGTGCACCAGATATTGAAGTCCTTGATTCAACAAAAAAATAAAATTGAATTTTGATATATACAAAAAACGTTATGCATTATATGGTTGTAGTATGTCTGAATTGTAATTGGTTTGACTTTGAAACTTAATTAAAGAAAAAATATTCAATAAAAAACTATCTAAGAAAGTGGAAGCACTAGATATCAGAGTTACAAATCTAAATTCAAAAGAATTAGAATTTTATCCTTCATGGAAAAAAAGTTATGTATTATAAGGTGTATGTCACTTTTTAAAAATGTTGTTTTTTGAAATAAACCAGTTTTCATGGGAGATGGAAAAAGAAGTGCAATCTGGTTCCAAAGTTTTTGGAAAAAGTAGTTTTAGAATCTATCGACAAAATGTGACGAGACTCTAGTTTTCATCATCTTCAAATTCTTCACGGTTTAGACGCTGTAGGTGTCCTTATGTGAATATTTTGTTTTAAAAAATAATTTCAGTGTCCAATTTGGCCAAAAATTGTAAACCACTATTGTGGGATCACCTGTGTAGGAAAAATGTGTAGTAGAGGAAATAATTTGGTGTTTTAGGATGATGGTTGTGAAATCAGAAAAGGAAGCTCTAGAACTTTGGTTGATGTAGGAACAAGGACAAAAGGTAATGTTTATCAGCTCAAAGGTGGTGGTGTTAAGTGATTTATGTCTTAAATCAATAAAAGTTGGCTATAAAATAGAAGAATGGGTCACTTAATTTTAATAACGTAGTGAAGATAAGTTATAGTGATGTTGTGAAAGATCAGCCAAGGATTACAAAACCTATCAATGCAATCTACAAAGAGTTTTAGTTTGGAAAGTAGACAAAGAAGAGGTATAAGACTACAGAATATTCTAACATAGAACCTTTGGAGTTGGTGCATACAAACCTAGATGTTGACCTACCAAAATAAGAAGATCTCATGGTGATAGGTACTTTATGTTATTAATAGATGATTATTCTATAATGGATTGGGTGACATTCCTCAAAGAAATATTAGAAACTCTAGATAATTTTAAAGCATATCAATCTATGGTTGAGAATGAAATGGATCTAAAAATCAAGTGCTTGATGTTTGACAGAGGTGGTGATTTCACCTCCAATGATTTTAAATTTTTGTGTGAAGATCATGGAATAAAAATAATTTGTTAGCTCCTGGGAATCCTTAGCAGAATGGAGTTGTGGAGAGAAAGAACATATTAGTTTAGGAGACAACAAGCACTATGGCAAAAGAAGAAAATATACCAAATGTCTATTGGAGAGAAGGTATTCATATTGTAGTATACATACTTAATAAAGATCACTCAAGAGTGAACAATTCAAAGACTCCTTATGAGTTATGGTATCAAGAAACTCCTAGTATGAAATATTTTAGAGTGTTTGGAAGTAAATTCTATATTAGAAGAGATGAAGAAAAATTAGGAAATTTTAATGCAAGATCTAATGAAGGAATATTCCTTAGATATTATACAAAGATAAACACTTACCGGTGCTACAACAAAATATTGGAGAAGATAGTTGAAAGTGCAAGTGTCAAAGTGGATGAAGAACCATATCAAATTTTAGTGCTGATAGAAGGATATGAATCTAAGGAACCCCTTTGCAATGAAGAAGAAAAGGATGAATGGGAAGGAAAGGAGATGATAGTTGAAGAAGAAGAAGAAGCTTCAGAAAAGATCCCTAAGTCTCCTAAGTATGTGTAGAAGAATCCTTCTAAAGATCAAATCATTGGAGAGAAGATTAAAGGTTTGTTGACAAGAAGAAAAGCTACTATGATAGAGGAACATGAAAATTTTTGCTTACTTTTAGAAGTATAAACTAAAACTATAACTAACACATGCAAAGATGAGCATTGGATAAATAGTATGGAAGAAGAGCTAGAGCAGATTGAGAAGAATCAAACTTGGAAACTAGTCCCAATAACTACAAACAAGAATGTAATAGGAACCAAATGGGATTTCAAGAATAAATTGAATGAAGATGGAAAAGTTATTAGAAATAAGGCTAGGCTTGGGTGTAAGGGGTAGTCACAAGTGGAAGGAATATATTTTGAAGAGACTTTTGATTTGGTGGCAAGAATGGAAGCTATTAGAGTGTTTTTTCATTTGCAGCACATAAAGACATCAATGTATATCAGATGGATGTCAAGTCTAAATTCTTGAATGGTGAATTACAAGAAGTGGTGTATATTGAACAACAAAAAGCTTTTCAATTATCAGATGATGTTGATATGGTCTATAGATTGAAAAAGGAATTATATGGAATCAAACAAACTCTGAGAGCTTGGTATTGAAGATCAGATAAGTACTTATTACAATAGGGATTTAGAAAGGGTATTGTAGATAGAAACCTTTACTTCAAGGTTAAGGGAGAGAAAATCCTAATTATGGTAGCATATATTGATGACATTATCTTTTAAGGAAATGAAGGTATGTGCAATAGGTTTGAAGAGGATATACAAAATGAGTTTGAGATGTCAATATGTGGGGAGATGAATTTCTTCCTTGGGTTACAAATTTTTCAATCAAAAAAAGGTATTTTCATTTCATAGTGAAAAGTATGTTAAGGAAATGTTGAATAAGTTTGGAATAGATAATTCTAAACCAGTATGTACTCCTATGGCTACTAGTTGTAAGTTGAGAAATAATAATGAATCTTCTAAGACATATTGGAGAAAGTACAAATTAATGATTAGTGGACTTATATTTGTCTAACTACTACAAGACTAGATATCATGCATGTAGTGTTTCTTGTGGAAAGATTTCAAGAAGATCTCAGAGAATCACATGTTGTAACAATCAAAATGATATTTAGATACTTGAAAGAAATTCTATACATAAATCTAGCATGTTTTGAGTTCTTGAGTTCTCTATTGCTTAGGATGATAGCGCATCCTTTAGATGACAACACACTGTGCTAGCATCCTAAAACTGAGCTAACATCTTTTGGTTGAGAGCTCCCTCTTCTAAGACATAAATCTCTTAGTTTTTCTCTCTAAAGGTCTCTGGTGGTTTTTTCCTGAATCACCACTAAATATTAGTTCCTTATCATTTTGTTAAACTATTATTCTGAGGTGTATAAGGGTAGTTCATTCCCTAGTGACCTCTTGAGAAAGGAGAGACCCATGTGTAGAAAATCCTTCTTATATCACATTTTGGTGAACCTAAGTGAACGTTCGATCCTTCTTCACGATGTTGCATTTTTTTTATAATGACTTTTCTAAGGAATATTTCAATATGTTGGAAGATGCTCTAGATGATTTCTTAGAAGCACTCTCCCCTATCCGTAAATCTCCTAAACAAGTTTCTTCTCGATAGGCCGAGAAGTCAGTAAATGTGGTTGTGGTCTTTATGGCTCCTCCAAGCCCTACGAAACCTGTCATTTATGTGACCCCAACCAAATCTTATATCCATGGTATTTCATGTCATAGTGATTCATCAGACATATATTCAAGGTTCGTGAAAGCTGCAGACTCTACTTCTTATAAAGTTGTCAGGAACACATATCCTACAAGGAGTAATAAACAAAAGATGGATCAACAACCTTTTGTTCCTACATCACAACCATATTTTCCTAATTCTTTATGACCTTCTCAACCAAGCCTTCCTTTAGCACCTAAAGCTGTGATCAAAGCACCATGTGAATATGATCTTATCGAGCAACTTTGTGTTACTCTGGCTAAGATCTCACTTTGGGATTTTCTTCAGACTGCTCTGGTTTATTAGGAGATGCTTTAGGAAGATTTACAAACTATTCTCTTGCCTCCCTCCATTAGGTCTATGGATGTTAATTCATTGTCGGCTCATATTCACATGGATTCATTGAATTTCACATTCCACCCACTGGAACTCCCGCCTCTGGATGTGTTGAAGCAAGCAAATCCCTTAATGATTATAATTAATGTAAACAATATTGGTATTAGGTGTAATCTCATTGATAACTAGTTCAGATCTCAACATTTGTGGTATGGAACTATTACCTTGGATTAAAATTGATTGATCTTCCTTAGTAGCTTCCTCCTTGTATATTCATGAATTCCATAATGTTGGCTGCCAAACTCTAGGTATGATAATACTACCTTTGCAACTAGGCCACATTACCTTACCCACATTGGTTTATGTGATTCCTAGCCCCTTACCATATAACCTCCTCTTAGGGAGACCTTCGATTCATGCTATGGGTGTGTTGACTTCAACTTTATACTGTTCTTTGAAGTTCATTGCAAATAATCGAGTAGTTACAGTTAAAGTAGATCCAAAAGCTATTCACCTCTATGAGTTGGTCATTTCTCATCATGCTTTGGTTGTATATACTCTTAAGAATTTTTTTCCGTCCTTGATTGCTAATGCTATGGCATGTTCTTCATCGATACCATCTATGGAAGTTGTTCCTAGAGCGAGTGTTAGAAATGAAGAATCACCTTAAGTAGAGGGCCCTAAGTCTCCCTCATCTTCTTCTCAAATGAATGCATTCCTCGGTGATGATTGGGGATCCTTGAATTACTTTGAATTATTCATTGTAGAATACAAGGAAAACACCTCTTGCATAGACCTTCTAGGTACTCTTGACACAAAGGTGGATGATATTCCTGCAAAGGAGGAGGAGTGTGATCCTATTCAAGAAATCACTCCTTCCTTTGCTAAGGAGAGTAAACCCCCTTCTGTGAAAGAGATTAATGTTTGTCAGCCTAGTAAGGAAGGTGGAAGTAATCTTGTAGAAATTTTCAACATCCATTAGTGGAATGAAATGCTCTACATGGAGCCACCGCCTCTTGAGGTTTTGCAAACTCGTTATAGGTTTAGATATGAGATTTATTTTTGATATGGCTATGGGAACAAAGTCCTAGGGAATATCAACAAAGGAATTCAAGTCCCTATCAATTTCAAGCCATGACAATGCTATATGGGTTTGGGATGCTCTATAGAACAATCCAAGCAAAAGCCTTGGTGGAGTGTTAGTATTATTTCAGCCAAGTTGTTGAGCTTGGTTCATTATGAGTTAATAGAGGAAAGGGGGTAGGACAAGAAGGTCCCTCTAGATGTCTTCTCTTCAAATGAAGTACTAGAGGAATTCCTAGGAGCTTATTCTCCAGTACCTCCTTATCAACACAAGAAATGGTTCATGTATTGCTTGTATAGCTAAGTGTACTTTGGAGAGTATGTTTTGAGTGTTGACAAGGAAGACCCTCTATCTAATGTCAGTGATAATTTTATGATATCGCATCCTGAAAACCATAGTTCCCTTCTTAAAGGAGATGCTATTGAAGTTCCTATGGATCCTAAATCCTCAGAAAAAGTGATCAAGATCGGGAAGTGTCTCTCTTTGGAAGAAGTAAATGAACACTTCAATCTCTTGCATTATCACCATGATATCTTCTCTTGGACATATGAGGATATGCCCAATATTGATGAATCTATAGTGATTCACAATATCGTCCTATGTCCCAATGCCAAGCCTGTTAAGCAAAAAATTAAAAAGATCAATCCCAGGATGGGATTGATGGTCAAGACATAGATAGAGAAACTGTTGAAAGCATGCTTTATCCATTTGATTGACTATTCCCCCTAGATTTTGAATATAGTTGTTGTTAGTAATCCTGATGGCCGTATTCATATATGTATCAAATTTTGCAATCTTAATAAGGCTTGTCTTAAGGATGATTTTATGTTGCCTAATATAGATATGATTGTTGACTCAACTACAGGCCATGCTTTACTATCTTTCATGGATGGCTTATTGGGTTACAATCAGATTCATATTAACCCAAATAATCAATATAAGATAGCCTTCACTACCCCATGGGGTACATTCTATTATCTGGTCATGCCCTTTGGATTGAAGAACATGGGAGTGACTTACCAATTAGAGATTACCTTGATATTTCACAATTTTATCCATAAGATCTTAGAAGATTACATTGATGATAAATTGGAAAAATTGATAACCTGGCAAGACCACGTAAAGAACCTTCATCTTATCTTTGAAAGGATTTGACTCTATTAGATGGGACTAAACCCTCATAAGTGCATCTTTATCATTGACACCAGCAAGATTTTAGGGTTTTTAGTTTCTCATCATAGGATCAAGGTTGATACAAATAAGATTGATATGATTGTTACCATGCCTCCACCAAGGAATATCACTGAGTTGTAAAGTTTGCAAGGGAAGATTCAGGAAATTCATATATTTATATCTCAATTGGTTGATCGTACCATTCCTTTCACTTTCCTATTGAAAAAGGATGTTCACTTCATATGGGATGAGGAATGTCAAAAGAATTTTGAGTCAATCAAAGCCTATTTGGGAAATCCTCCCATATTGATGTTGACTATGCTAGATAGGGCCTTTTTTCTTTACCTTTCCGCATCACCATAAGATTTGGTAGCTCTTTTGGCTCAATATGATGACACGGGAAATGAGAGAGTGGTCTATTACATTAGCCATGTTCTGGTTGATTATGAAACATATTATTCCTCTATGGAAAAGAAATGCCTCACTCTTGTCTTCACTACAAAGAAATTGAGATATTATCTTCTCCATGCTGAAATGCACATCATAGTAAAAATGAATCTCTTAAAAAATTTGTTCTCTAGCATTGAACTAGCTTGAAGATTAGCGAAATGAGTTATGTTTCTCTCTGAGTTTGACATAAAATTTGTTAATCAAGAATCAATAAAGATTCAAGCAATTACCAATCAATTGGTAGATGCTCCATCATCTCACTCCTTTCTATGGTTGGATTTTTTTACTGATGAAAATATTTTTATAATTGATCATGAACTTGAATGGAAAATGTATTTCATGGTCGAGGTATCAAACTAGTTTTGGAGTGGGTGTGGTTGTAATATCCCCTAAAGGTAAACTAGTTCCTCTATCCTTTCGACTATATTTTTCTTGTACCAATAACATCGCAAAGTATGAAGCCCTTATTATTAGCTTGCTTGCTGCGATTGTGCTAAGAATCAAATATCTTTGTATCCTAGGTGATTCTAAACTTATCATGAACCAGGTAATGAGAACCTATCAAGCCAAGAAAATTAAGTTGTCCTGATATTGAGACCTTTCCTGGTCCTTGCTTAAACAGTTCTCTTCTTTCACAATAGACAATGTCCCTGGGAGAGAAAATGGACATGTTGATGCCATGGCAAGTGTTGCTTCCTTGGTATCTTCAGAAGAAGATACAAAAGAATACCACTTCATGGTTTAGGTCATGTAGACCCTTATGGTTCCTGACCAACCTAAATTTGAGTCCCTTGTGTGTTCCCATGTAGACTCTAGAGAATGGTTTTATAATATCTATAACTAACTAAAGACTGGAAAATCTCCTGATGATCTGAAAAAGAATGATCGCACTCATTTAAGAAATATTTTGACACATTGTGTTATTCTATCTGATGTCCTTTATCAAAAGACCTATAACAACTTTTTTCTTAGGTATCTCACTAAAGCGAAAATACCCATTTCTCTTAAGGAAGCCCTTTCGGGCTTTGAAGGTGGACACTTTGGTAGTTGATCCTTGGCAATAAGAATGATACACATGGGGTACTATTGGAAAATGATGGAACACGATTCCTTTGATTTTGTTAAGGAGTGCCTTCAATGTCAATAACATAGTTGTCTTATTCATGCACCTGCCCAAGAATTACAAAATAAAAGTACTTATTGGTCATTCATAAAATGGGGGTTGGATATTATCTAAAAAAATATCACCTCCTTCTTCCAAGGGACATAAATTTATGATTACCACTAGACATTACTTCATGAAATTGGTCAAAGCTATTCCACTTTGATCCATGAATGTTGAAGCTATATGTAGTTTCCTTATAAATAGCATAATTTCTCAGTTTGGATTTCCCGCTACGCTTGTTTCTAACAATGGTACACCATTCAAGAACAAGGAAGTGAAGTAGTTCCTCGAGAAATTTCATATTCAACATAGGTTTTCACACCGTACTATCCACAATCCAATGGTCAAGTAGAAGCATGTACCAAAACTCTTGAGCTTATTCTCTATAAGAAAATTAATAAGAATGGTAAGGATTGGCATATTCAATTAACATATGCTTTGTGGGACTATCGCACAAGTGTTCATACGGCTACAAGAACAATTCCTTACAACCTCATGTATGGTGTCAAAGCTATTATGCCTTTGGAGTTGGAGATTCCATCTTTACGGGTTTCCCTTAAAGGGTTAATTGACGATGAAACCTATTGAGTCAACTATTTGCATCAGTTGGAGATGCTTGATGAGCACTATTTGCAGGCCCTCAAACATCCTAAATCCTATCAATGGTGGTTATCTAGACAATATAATTAGAGTGTGCTTCCTAGGATTTTTAAAATAGGAGATCTAGTTCTTTATGAAAACTAGAGAAATGTAAATGTATCACCAGATCAGAGAGGAAAGTTCAATCCTAGTTGGTTAGGACCTTACATTGTGATCTCCATATATGGTTTGGGTGCCTATGGATTATCATCTATGGATGTAATTCCTTTCAAAGATCATGTTAATGTGATGCATCTTCACCGATACTACACATAATGTTCTATGTATCATCTATTTGGTGTTCTCTCTATAGAAGGGCAGTAGCACCACATATGTTGACATTATTCATTAAGACATTATGATTATTTTTGTGTTATGATATGACCACATGTGTGTGTGTGTAAAAATACATCACATTACATCTTTTCAGGAAATTAGAACACCATTGTATTTGATTCACATAAAACCATGTGTGTTTATTAAATCATGTCATCTAATGTGAATATACATCCATATGAGCATATACAATCCATAGCATAAACATACATGAAAAATAAAGAACATACATATCCAAATGAGCAATTCCATGAGATCAAAATCAATGTATCCATATATATATATATACACACACACATGTATGTATCAAATTCCATGTACATGTATCAGTTTACTACTATTAAAAATGAGTGGTTGTTGAATATATGTCTATACAAAAGATCTAAAAGTATATATGTATGTATGTATCTTGCTACGAAAATGATATACAAAAATGATGATGAACCTCTAATCACTATCGTGCATGGCTCCTGAAGCCCTCTGGCTCTAGTGGATGCTTGAGAACCCTAGGGAGGGGCTGAACAGTGGTCATGGAGTGTGAAAAGTGTGAGTGTGATATAGAAAAAGTTGTCAGCATCCCTTTGATCTCTCTCTATAAAGAAGAGATGGTCAACTATAGCTACCTCAACTCGTCCCATAGTCATTGAACATCTATTGGGATCACAACTACCAGCTGCTCGTTGAGGTCATTGAGGTGGCTCTAGAGGGCGACACACACCTGCTTGATGGAATCATCCCTCCTCATTTTTGAGTCTCACTCAGTGAGCACCATCCATAGTTCCCTCAACAGCTAATCATGTTTTCCTCAAATAGTCGTAAGCTCTACAATAAGCTATATAAGCTCCACACCATGGTCCTTAGGCATGCAACTAGCTAGAAGCTAGGGGTATGTTGTCCTATAGATGCTAGCTAGTAAGCCTCAATGACTGATCCCTAGATTGACACGTGAGGGGAAACCTCTCAAATACACTAAGCTATAATCCTAGTCCATCCCTGTGCGTCCTCTACAACCATAGAGAAAGAAAGAGGTATCAGTATAACATGGCATATATATACATATATCATAAAAAAACTAAAAGTATAGAAACATAAATAGAATATCTTGTATACTTGGGTCCCTTGGTTGCCATGTCGGGTTAAGGTGAGGGTCAGTGTTGGGACTTGCACCACTAGCATTGGTAGCCACTCTCGGTGATGCTAGCGTAGCTGCTACTATAGTAGAAGTTGGTGGTGCTAAAGAGATGGGGGTAGCTAGTGGGGGGTTTGACCTCCTCTGTCACCTTGGTCTCAGTGGTACCACCTCCTCCTCTTGTGGTGCCTCCTCCTCACTGAACTTCTACTGGCCTCTCTGCCTATCTTGTAGAGGTTGGGGTGGAAAGCCCCCCTATGGACCAAGATCCCCTCTCGGGGCACCCTCCCATAATAGAGGAGAAGGATGATACCTGTCCCACCACCGTACAAAATCCATAGTCTCTCTAACATTATCCACCACCACTATGGGAAGCTATTCATGATCGGGCTCATCATCATCTGAGGGGATAATATCAGTAATAGTGGGGTGAGGGTGATCCCCAACCCTCACTGCACTCCTATAGGTCGTAGTATAAATAGGCCCGTCTATTGGAATAGTCTAAGGTTGGCCATGCTATCGCATGAACCAACTCCAGTAGTAAGGTACTATTATATAATATCTTCGGTTGATCAAAAAATGGTCCTGCTATACACTCCTCAAGTACCTGCTGTCGTCCACCCATCTAAAAAAATCTATGGGGTCTCTATCGAACCCCATCCATAGTGACAGTGTCAAACTATAAGCACCAAAACTATAAGTTGTTGAATCTCCTTTGGCCTATCATGTCATACTAGTGGGCCATGGGAATATGATATAGCTGTCACTAGGGAAAACTGACTAGATGGGTGCACATGATGTGGGAAAAGGCCCACACCTATAAAAGTGTGCATGTTGTAAGGCTATAGTACTCATAATGCACGTACTGGCCTAGTTTATGGTAGAGGTGCATTAGCATGTTGTACCCCGAGGAAAAAATAGTCCTATGCTTTACCATCTCTCTAATAGTGTGGATGAGGCCCCCATGTAGGTGGAAGCCTTGCCCATCAATTATGATCTAAAAGGCAACGTTCATGACCATGACTCAGTGGAGCAATGGTGTAGTGGTCCTCGAATAGTCATACCAGTGCATGTAGATATGACCTATGCCATCACCATTGTCATTCCTCCCTGAGCAGTAGAGGATTCCCTCCCTCTACTCTCATGTCAATTGTGTGTTGTCAAGAGCCATCCACTGTCCATAGATAGGTGTCCTAAGGATCTGATAGACATCCTTGAGTGTGATGGTCATCTCTCCACTAGGAAGCTGGAAAGATGATGTGGTGCCATCCCACCACTCCAAAAGGTTCATTAACATCCTCTCATGGTACCTCATCTTTGGCATGGTAAACATGTACTAGAGAGCGACCCACTGTAGATGTGTGACCTCATTCTCCAATAGACGGTCCCTTTGCTCACAAATGAGTAAGAATTATCACCCACCCGAATGCTCCTGAATCTTTGGGTACTCCTATAGGAAGTGAAAAAATATAAGTTAGCACATTGAAATTTTGCATGAAAAAACAA
Organism: Sequoia sempervirens; assembly: GCA_007258455.2. Taxonomy (NCBI): domain Eukaryota; kingdom Viridiplantae; phylum Streptophyta; class Pinopsida; order Cupressales; family Cupressaceae; genus Sequoia; species Sequoia sempervirens. Next base: position 149,056,041 of record VDFB02168118.1, on the reverse strand, counting down.
AAAACTCGATAAGAACTATGCACACTCTGCAGATGTCTGCGTGTCGTGCATGTGTCCTAGACCACCATGATCACCTCAAAGATGACAAATCATCTTCAAGATGACAGTGTGGAGTTAGGACCCTAGGTTTATGATAGACAACATGGTAGTTGTTAGATGTAGATGCAAAAACTAGATGCCTGCACACCTCGTTGATGAAAAATATGCTAAAAATAAGCTAAAAATCATGAAAAATGGGGCTTAGAGACCTACCTAGTCCACCTCATGGCCCTCAACACTTTCCTGGCATAGCTGCTCCAACCTTGGCCCCTCATACTCCCTCCTGCTCAAAGTTTTCCTAACTTTTCTCTCATAAAAGTCAACAATTTTCTCATAGTGAATAGTGAAAATGACCCTTCTAGGGGCCCACCTAGGTATATATAGGCCCTCCAAGGGCCCATTTTTCCTAGAGCTTGTGGCTCCTCGGTTTCTCCTAAATTTTTCCCACCAAATTGGGGGAAAACTCAGGAGAGGCATAAGGTCATCTCTTGATCATATTTTTCTTCTGAATAGATGAAATTTTTCTTGATCATTCCTGTTTCCGTAGTAGCTTTCTTCTAATTTTTTGAAGCTCACCCAAAATTTGAGTTTTGTGGGTTGACACTTTGAACAATTTTTCCTAACCATTTTGATGCTATTTGTTGAGCTTAGATGTTGGGGCACCTTCAGTACTGGTTAGGTCGACTTTGGTGGCCACTATGGTCTCTCTTTTGGCATGCAAATCTATAAAATTTAAAATTTGGATGAAATTTTTTATTATCTACTTTAGTGAAGCTTATTTTTTTAGAATCAAGCCCACTAAAGTGGGGAAAAATGTAATGTCACCGAATTACACCTAGGAGAAATTCCACATTTTGGAATTCTTCCCTAGCATTTATGACACTTTGAAACATTAATGACAAAATCCCATGGATCAAATTTTTTGATTCTGACTCCATGTAGACTTATGGCTGAGTGATAGAAGACTGGTGACACATTTCCTGATTATATAGGCTCTAGATGCATGTGTGATGCACAAACATTGGCATGGTGCACTAGCGTGCTAGTGATTTCCTAAGTTTGATATACAAATTCTGGAATACTAACCCTTGAGACATGTGTCCTAGCGATTACATTCTGAAAGTAATGGCTCTTTGTTTCCCTTGAAATCATTGAAAACCCCTTTTTGGCTCTCATCTAGTAGTTGAAAGACATCACACAAACTTTTTTATCACTTGCTTCAATTCAAAGTTCTCTTCATCTTAGACAGTAGTGCTCTCACAAGCAAAGCCATGCCGGATTGAGGTCCTCCTAGAAACAACAAAAATTCTCAATAAAGCACTCAATGTTGCATCTGTGTGCTCCAGAGAGGGTCTAGGCTTGTGGGTAATGCTCTCTATTTCACTTTCCTTTCACACTTGTTCATTTACTATCTTATGGTGCGGGTTCTACTCCTGAGCAGGTTTTGATTTCACCACACACTACTTGTGGTGTGGGTTCTACTCTTGAGTGGGTTTTACTTTCACCACACACTTTGTTTACTTCCTTTACACTCTTTTCCATCTTGGCTATTCATGGAGGTGGGAACACTAAAATGGGGGCCTGACTGAGGCAAGCCACTACACAGTGACCCAACAACTTTCTTCATTATTTTGTGTGTAGGTCACAAAAAGGAACTTGGAGTGAATATTCATTCATATAGAAAAAGGTAAGCTTTCTCCAAACATTCTTGTGTTCATTTCAATTTTTGGTTTTCTAATTAGTTATATCATTCAATACGCCTTGGACTTGGGCTAAGAAGTAAATCTTTTTTCTGTTCATTCAAGTTCCTGAGTTCTATGTTTCTTAGGACACTAGTAGGTCCTTTAGAGGATAGCACGCTACATTGGCATACTAAAAATGTACTGACATGTTTTGGCCAAGAGCTCCATCTTCTGAAACAAAAATCTCTTAGTTTTTCTCTCTCAAGTTCTTTGCTGGTTTTTTCATGAATCATCACTGAATCTTATTTCCTTATCATTTTGTTAATCTATTATTATGAGGTGTTGTGCCATATAAAAATGGCCCCTTTTCATTTTCATGGCCTTTTAGGCCTTGTTTCATTGTGTTGGAACTATGTTGCTTTGATTTTATGTTGTAACGTGGCTTGAACATGCATTTTTAGCTACTAAAATTCAAATAATGAAGTCTTGTGAAGGTGTTGTGAATTGTTCTAAGACATTTCCACATTCTTCTAGACTCTATTAATTACAATTCACCTAAAAATCATCTTTTTATTCATCATCAAGTCCTATTTTGAAGTGTTGTAAAGTCTTGTAACAAACTTTCATGCTCTCCTAGGCACATCTTCACTATTTATCCCTTTCTTATGTCTTATTTAACCCCTTTATGCTCTCATATGCTTAGTTGAGTGTATTTTTGAGTATTATCTCGAAAAAAAACATTAAATACACCATATTTTCTAACACATGTTTTTAGGTCCTAGGTGGGACCCATTCACCATGGGTGGCGAATGAGTCCCCCTTGGCCCCAAATTCAAAATATTTTTAATTTCCTTTTTGGGGATTTTATTCAAAAAGACTTGATGTCAGCTTGTGATGAGGTATGAACACTTACTAAGGCACAAGATTGTATAAATAAGTAAATTTCACCTCATTTTACATCCTCCTACAATCTCATTCACACATTATTCAAGCATCTTCCAATATATTATCAAGCACTTTCAAGCATCCATTGGCATTACTTTAGATTTGTATGTCATCAACGGTTTGGTAAGTTGATACCATTTACATGTTGTTAGTTTATCTTTCCTTTGCATTTCATTATTTTATTAAGGGTTTGATTACCAAAAGTGGGGTTTGACTAAGGAAAACCCCTATATGCTAACCCTCAACCATTTTTCCCCTTTACATGTCTATTTGTAGACTTTGGTATACAAATTTAACAAGCTTTTTAGTGTTGAAGATTGGTTTTCAAGTCAACTCAAGTGAATTTCAAGGTTGGAGAAGGTTTTGTGTCCATTTTGTGCAGAATTGACTTCAGCAACCTAACAAGCAGTGATTTCCAAATCTGGTGTTGTAGAGTTGTCTCCTAATTTTTAATAAATTTGGGAGAGGATTGATTCACCACCCATGGTGAATGAGTCCCACCATAGGACTAAAAATATAAATTTTGTCAAATTTTGAATCCCGATAGATAGAAACATGTTTCTGACAGTTTTTAACTAGGAGTCCTGAGGACTGATTCGCTACACTAGGCGAATGATTCCCACTGTGAAAAAATAGTGACTTTAAGCAACATTCACAACATTCCAGATTCATCACATTTCTTCCAAGTGCACTCTAATTTTACTCATCTCTTTCTGTTATGCATATTTCATTCATTTAGTTCATTGTTGCAATACATAATGTGTTTTCAAACATAGCTTAAAATTCACTTTTGCATTCATTTTCAGTCATTTAGATTAATAAATTGTAGTTAGTTTACTTCATTTAGGATAGATAACATTGCACACAACATAATTTGAATGAACTAGATTACATTTTTGGCCTAACTCTGTCCTTTTAGGTGAAAAACCCTAAAAGAGTTAGAGCAGTCCTAAGAGTGAAAAATCAATGGTTTAGGTGTATAAGGGTAGTTCATTCCTTGGCGATCTCTCGAGAAAGGAGCAACCTATGTGCAGAAGATCCCTCTTATATCATAGGAGTATATGCATACAAAAGATTAAGTTTTTGGTAGATGGTCAACACTCTCCTTAGGATTGATGACAAGGGACTAATCGCCTCTTGTATGATCCATATTTGTACTATTTGGATCAAACATTGATAGATCAATATTTTTATGTAGCATCAAACATGTTCCAATAATTGTTATCAAAGAGTTGGATCATGTAGTTGAATCCCATCAAGTAATTTTGAGGGGGATATTTTTAGTAGATGGTTAGTGCTCCCCTTGGGATTTGAAATAAGGGACTAACTACCTCCCATGTGATCCATATCTCTAACATTTGTATTAGGTGTTGAAAAATCAAGCTTTTGATACAATGGAAAATGTGGGCCAACACAAGTGGCAAATTTTTTTATAAAGGCTCTTCCAAAATATACATTTGAGTATCTCAAGTAGAATCTTGGGGTTATTTCCCCTCCTTTCAACTAGATGAATAAGAGTGTGCATCTTCCTAGGAAGCATTTCAAGATATATTATTTTTCCTACACTGATTAAGGCTACCTCTCAAGGGTAGTAGATAGTGATGTTTTGATTGGTGCATTCAGGGAGAGCATATCTTGTGCCCCTAAGATGGAGAGAGCTGAAAAGTGAAAGATATAGTAAAATTTTAGTAGAAAAAGAATAATAAATAGAAATAAAGAGTGTATTGAAAGAAAATTGGTACAAAGAAAGTAGCCTACTAGTGTTGACTAAAGTGAAGTGTGTAGGTGATGTCAAAGGGAGAGATTGTTTCCATTTGTCATTGTTGTTAAAGGGGGAGAGAGTAAAGTATGAAAAAATCCTCAACAAAGGGGGAGAGAATGATTGTTTGAAGAATAGAGGTAAAGGGAGAGAGAGAGTGTTTGTGGTGTAAGAGATTCTCTTGGAAGGGGGAGTGTTGTTTGATAAGTTTTAGTTGTTGTTCATGTTTTTTTAGAGATGCTCAAATTGGCATCAATGGCAAAGGGGGAGTTATTTGGAGATTGTTGATGTTTTCATTAGTGTTTTCATTGATGTCAACCACTAGTATTGGTGTTGTTGGAGACTTTCAGTGTTTGAATTAGTGTTGCCATTAGTTTCAAGTGTGGATGTGTTGTGGTTTGATGTCATAGTAATGTCAACTCCTAGTGTGGAGATTGTCGAAGATATCAAAGAGTGTTGCACTTTGTTGTCATTTGTACTATGGTTTTTTGTCAACATGCTAAGTAGTGTTTGTAGTATTGAGAAAAGTGCTTTAGATTTTTTAGATGTTTTGAGTAGGTATTTTTAGTGTTGATGATGCATTTAGTTCACTTGGTTTCCAAGTTCTTTTGAGAAATTTTGAATAAGAGAGTGTGCATGGTAATAGAGGTATTCTTTCTGTTGTGCTCCACATTTCTTCATGTTTAAATATATTATTGTTTTCTTTGGATGTGATTATCAAATGTGTTTAGAGATGTTATATCTATATTTTTAGGTTCTAGATCATGCAACAGCGGAAGATGTGTTTGATAACTGCGAAGAAGTTTATCTAGGAGAAATGCTGCAATTGCCCCAAAATTCTCCACACTATTGTTTCATGCCTTGTGGATTTGATAACATGATAATGTTGTTTGTATCTACCTTCCCTTGGATTTTTGAGTGTTGAGTTGCTTTGTGAGTTCAATTCATGTGCTGCAGTTCAGTGGTTATGCATTTGGTTGCACAAGATGATAGTATTCTTTGTTTTAAGATGTGTTTGTAGCATTATATAGTATTATATTGATGTTGGAATATTCTAGTATGTTGTGGATTATTTCTTGTGGTCTGTGTGGTATTTTCAAACTTGGAGAAGCATGTATGTTGTCACTTGTTAGTGTTAGTGTAGGTTTGGTTGATTTGGCGTGCTAGCACTAATTATGCAGGTTTTTTTTGTTTATGGAAGCATCAGAAGGTGTGTTTGTATATATTTGGGTCCTAGTTAACCCTTGGAATGGATTTTCTTCACTTATTTCCACTACAAAAGTATTTGGTTCTAACCTATTTGGTGTTGCACATTTTAAGGTGCATCCATTTCATTGAGGCTAATTTAATTATGATTATTTGGGTTGCATATAGAATAAATGCAAGGTAAATTTTTAGATATGTACTAAGGTGTGTGTGAGATGTGAAAGTGTGGTGATCTAAATGTGTGCTTAAATTCATATGGTTGGATATAGTGGTCTAAAGGTGTCTACGTTTTTAGTGTGTTTTAAGTTGCTAGAGGAAATGATCCAAAGGTTACAGATGGTGCAGAGTTACAGTTGTGGATTTTTTTTGTTGCTATGAGATAGTGAATTTCTCTATAGTAGTCTTCAATTATTCTTTCTTTTGGGAAATGAGTCCTTTTGGAAGTGAGCCCTTGGTAGTGATCCTCTCTTCTCTTTTGGGAAATGAATCCTTATGGTAGTGATCCTATTATATTTAGTGTTTCTATTCATATATATGTGAGTTAATCCCCACTATGGTTTTTCCTTGATTAGGTTTTTTCATATAAATCTAGTGTACTCTTTTGTATAATAAGTCATTCCCTAAAGACTTGAATAACATTCATAACATAAAGGGAAATGATCTTGATGTTTTCACAAGGGTTAGCTATTTGAATAAGTCAAAGAAAAAAGAACTCATATTGCACAAAGAAATTCTATGACCAAATATTCCTCATATTTCTATGGGAATTTTTATACTTGTAATTAGTTTGGTCATAAGGCTAGTGAATGTAAAGTAATACCTACAAGGAAATAAAATTGTGACTAGAAATCCATTTTCTCCCTTGGTAGATATGAATATGATTTTTTGTAACAATAAAAATTTTGGTCACGTAGCTAAGAAATGTAGAAAAGACTTTGTAAGAATAAAAGTACAGAGTGAAAAGAAAAGCATGCCTCCAAATGTGAAAAAAGGATCACAAGACCTTGAAAAGGAGAAGGATAAGATAGAGAAGAGACCCAAGAAGGTTTGGAAAATGAAAGATGGAAAAGGTACACAATGTATGATAGCACAAACAAAACTTTATGCCAAGAAGAAAAATTTGTGGGTGATAGATAGTCGATACTCTAAACACATGACTGGTGATAAGAGAAAATTTATCAAACTCAAAAAATACTATAAAGGATCTATGAGTTTGGGAGATAACATTGCAGTTAAGATCTATGGTAAAGGAACTCTAAGTATAGATGGAAATTTTCCTACCCATGATGTTCTGTATTTTGAAGGATTGAAGCATAACCTGATAAGCATTATCCAAATGTGTGAAAATGGTTATAAAGTTTCATTTGATGCAGAAGGATGCAAGATAAGGAAGTCTAGGAGATTAGTTTTTGAAGGTAAAGGGACTGAAAGAAACCATTATAATCTCAATGAAGTGAATGGTAAAAGGATTTTGATAGGTCAAATTGATGAGAGTTGGTTATGGCATAGGAGAATGGGTCATGTAAATTTTGATAATCTGGTAAAATAAAGCTCAAAAGGAATTTTCAAAAACATGCCTAAGATAAAAAAATCCTACAAAAACTACTTGCAAGGAGTGTTAGAAAGGAAAAAAATCATGGGTCAAATTTAGAAGAAAAAAGAGTATGCAACTACAAATCCTTTGGAGTTGGTGCATATTGATCTTTGTGGTTCCACAAGGGCAAGAGGGTTAAAAGTTGAAAGTTATTTCATGTTGCTGATAGATGATTACTAAATAATGACATGGGTAACCTTCTTGAAGGATACATCACATGCATTTGAAATATTCAATATCTTTAGATCTATGGTTGAGAAGGAGATCGGTAGAAGAATCAAATTCTTAAGATCTAATATAGGTGGAGAGTTCACATCATGATTTCATTGAATATTTTGTAGCAAGGACTCCATAGTATAATGGATTTGTTCAAAGAATAGAATAGTTAAAGATATGTCCTCAACAATGATTGATGAGGCCAAATTACTTGATGTTACTAGAGAGAGGAAGTACATACAATAGTATATACTTTGAATGGAGTTAAGTTGAGGTTTAACAGTGAGAAAACACCCTATTAGTTGTGGTATGGAAAACATACATCTATTTTTAGCTTCAAAGTATTTGGTAGCAAGTCCTACATTAGGAGAAAAGAATACAACTTAGGAAGCTTTGACTCAAGATTTTTTGAAGGAATATTTCTTTGATATTCCACTCAAAGTAAATCCTACAAATGCTAAAAAAAAGATTGCACAAAATTTTAGAGATTATAAATGTCAAGGTGGATGAAGATCTAAAAAATATTAAACTTGATAGATACAACTATGAAGTTGAATCAAACTCTGAAAAAGAATTTGGTGATGAAGAATTTGATGAAGAGAATGAAACAGATCCTACAAAATATGTTTAAAAGGATCATCTTGTAGAATAGATTATTGGAAAAAGGATAAAGGACTTTTGACAAGGAGAAGAGTCACAAAGAATAAAGATAAAGTAAATTTTTCTCTCATGTCTCAAATTGAACCCAAGAGATATGTTGAAGCTAGCAAGGATAAAAGATGGATAAAAACAATGGAAGAATAACCAAGAAAAATTGAGAAGAGAAAATATTGGGAATTAATTCCAAGACCCCGAAGAAAGAATGTGATAAGTACAAAGTGGGTCTTTAGAAAGAAGATCAATGAAGATAGAGTTTTTGTAAGGAATAAGGAAGGATTGGTGTGCAAAGGATATGCACAAGTGGAAGGTATAGACATTGAGAAAACATTTGTACTTTTTTATATATTGGAAGCTATAATAATGTTTCTAAATTCTCTATTTATAAGAAGTTAAAAGTCTATCAAATGTCCATGTCAATTCTACTTTCTTAAATGGAAACCCAGAAGAAGAATTTTACATAGAAGAACCTAAGGGTTTTCAGCTATTACAAGAATAATATTATGTTTGTAGACTAAAGAAAGAACTACACAGTCTAAAACATTCACCTAGAGCATGATATTCAAGATTAGACCAGTACCTACATCAACAAGGATTCAAGAAGGCATGTACAAACAATAATTTGTACTTCAAATTTGAAGGTTAATATATGATAATTATTGTTGTGTATGTTGATGACATCATTTTTGGTGATAGAAATGATAGAATGTGTAAAGTTTTTGCCATTGAAACACAAAATGAACTTGAGATGTCAATGCTTGGAGGAATTTATTTCTTCCTTAGTCTATAGATAACACAAATTGATAATGGGATATTCATATCTCAAACTAAGTATGTGAAGGAGATGCTCAAGAACTTTGGGATGGAAGATATAAAACTAGTTGGTACCCCTATGATAATTGGATGTAAATTGAGCAAGATAAATGAATACCTAGATGCAAACTAGACTATGTATAGATCAATGATATATAGCTTGCTATACCTAAATCCATCAAGACCTGATATCAAGAAAGCAATGTGCATGGTTGAAAGATTTCAAGCTGCTCCTGAAGAGTATCATGTCAATGAGTGAAAAGGATTTGTAGACATATAAAAAATAATGTGGAATACATACCATTCTATCCCAAAGGTGAATATTTCACCTTAAAAACATATACGGGTATGTTTAAGATCATGATGGGCCAAAAAGTGGCGATATGATGGCTATGTGTAGGGTATGTGGCTGATGACTTTTTTTAACCCAAAATTGATGAAACAAAAAGGATTTTAAAGGATATTTTCAACTTTCCACCAATAAAAATTATGGTTTACTTTGAATTTAATAAATAATTATTATTCATTTTCATTTTGAATTATGACTAAAGTTCTGATTGATAAGCTAATTAAAAAACATCTATATCTTTCAAACGGTATCACATTTTTTGGATCTAAAACATGTCACATTCTATGCTTTGCATAGTATAGGATTAAAAAAAAATTCATGAAGTTTTGACCAAGTTAAGGTGGTCAGACATACAAGTTTTTATATTTTTTAAAATTTGTAATAAAAAATTCATAATTAATTATTTACTTGGAATAAAATTACAAAACAATATGCATCACATCAGAACATGAGTCCTCTACTTATATCTAAAATCTTATAAAAATTATTATCATTTTATCGTGGTTAGGGTGGTTAGACAGACACCTACTTCTTATTTGTTCCCTAAAATTTAAGTGCTACTGCATTAAAATTTCAAATTTGCACCAAATAGTTTTTTTTTTAAATAAACCTAGTAGTTTAGAAACTGCATTAAATTTGATATGGATTCTATTCTTACATAGTTTTGAAATAATATAGATAACTTATTCAAATTTTTATGTCAAGTTGCCTAACTTTTATTTTTCTAAATTTTTTGCCACTTAAGTTCCTTGTTTTTCCATGATGATCCTGCACATACCCATACAAATGTTGATTTGGATGGAAGTGTGGATGATACAAGAAGGACTAGTGGTGGTGCATTTTTCCATGGAAACAAACTTATTTCATGGCTGAGAAAAAAGAAAGAGTTAGTTACTATTTCAACAACTGAAGTAGAGTATTAGCAATAGTGGCATGTTGTACTCAAGTATTGTGGATGAAGAAAAAACTTAAATATATCAAGGTAGAGTATAAGGAATCTATTTCTATTCTTTGTGACTATCCAAATTACATAAATATATCAAAGAATTCAATGATGCACTCTAGGAACAAACATATATCTATCAAGTATCACTTCTTAAGAGAAAAGGTAGTAGATCAAGATGTTAGTGCGGTAGGTCTCAAAAGTGCAGGTTTTGAGCCTTAAGAGGGTGCCAATCTCTTAAAACACTTTTGGCCCATGAATGAGGAAAACAAGTTTACTTACCTCCTACTCTTCAGGCTTTGCTAGACCTTGGTGGGTATACCTCAATAATAAGGAGGATTTAAAGTTGGATGTGGTTCCTAGATTGAGAAATCTACTCACTATGGCACGTGAGGGTGAACTAGATGCAGAGCTTGATGGATAATTCCTACTGAAAGTATTTGAAGAATCAAGAGTGTGAGTTGTATTTTGTATATAATATCCTAAATATGACTAGTGCCTACTCCTATTGGGTGAATGGAGTGAATCAATGGATGGTGATTATGGAGACAGATTTGTAGGATAAGTAAACCTATTAATTATTTTAACTTAATTATTGGGCACTTGAGATGCCTACACCTTGTGTAAATGTGCAAGTTTGTTTATTATAGTGCTCTTCAATAATCCCAGTGATATCCTCTCAAGTTATTGTGAAAGCATGCAAGGAATTTTAATTCTTAAGTTAATGGAAACCAATCAAAACAACTTCTTTAAAAGGATTTTAATCCTAGGTAGGAACCAATTAAAGTAAACTATTGAAAGGATTTGTAATTCACACCAACTAGAAACCAATCAAAGAATCCACATAGTAATAGAAAATGTGTCCTAATAAATCTTGTAGACTTAAATAACTTGAAAAGATCACTTTGGATACAACAAAGTAATAGATAAGCATGGAAATCGACACAGTAATTGAACACTGGAAATGGATTATAAATTATAAGTAGTTTTCTCCATTATATTGCTTCAAAAAATAAACATTTGTAACAAAGTATTTTAATATGATATGGATGGTTGAATTTTTCAATTTATCTTTTGACTAATGTATACTCTAATGGATTATGATATGATGATGATGATTTCAAAATCAGGCCCTGTTTCCCTATTTGTATGGGAAGCAACAAGCTTTAGGCCCAATCACAAAAAAGTTAAACTGTTTCATAACTAAAACATCATTAACATAAACATAAAAATACTGAGTTTGTTGGTGGATGCACCACAATCCGTTAATCTCCAACAATCACTTGTGATCACCAAAAACCTATTAAAGGCTCATGCACCATGATAGTGTATCCAAAACCACCAAAATCTCTTTCCTACTACTCTTTTTTCACTTGTCCTATGTAATGAATAAGTTGACCCTCAACAAGTGCTCAATGTATTCACTCTTGGCATGAATTTCTACATTATGGATAATATCCTTCATTGCATAATATAATAGGAAAATTCTTCCAAGATATTCATGTATTTTCTTGAGTACCTCATTTTCATCATTGATTGCATCAAGAACAGTTAGAAAATAGTGGGATATCTCATCCTTCCATGTATCCTGATCTCTCAAATCTGTTTCATCAAATAAATTGGGTAGGGCCATACTTAGTGGCTGACTAAAGTCACTTAACTCCTATGTCAAGATGTTATGGAAGTTACCATGTTCTTTTATGAGCTCTTGATATTCTTGGAGCACAATATTGTTATCTCCCTTCTTTGTAATGATGTGAGACTCCACTTCCTTCATTCTATCACACAATTTGTTGTGTTCCAATAGTGTTGCATATGTTTCATCATGAATGTGCTAGACCTTGCCATCATGCTTATACATATTTTCAAACCTTATACAAACTATCTTTGATGTCATTTCAAAAGTGGTGGTTTTCAACTTTCCTCTTAGCTCTTCTAGCTCTTTCTGAGCTTTCTCATGTCTTTGTTTCCAATAGGTGGTTTCTAAAATTTCCTCTAGCACCTTTATTTCATGCTCAACCAATGGAGATTAAAGCCTAGAGGAAGAAGGTAGTCTATCTCTATAATTGATCAGCTCCTATTTTAACATTTTATACTCTTCTATCAACCCCTTATTATCCCTTAGCAATTTTTTAATTTCAGCTTTGGTGAACTTGGCCATGTTTACATTCAAGTCAGTAGTTTCCATAGGGTTTGTCTCCCCTACTCTTTTCACCAAAAAAGATGTGCAAAAATTTGATCATGATCAACAAGGGAAGGCTTTTTCCTGGTGGGTAAAGTTCCCACATCTATAGATTAGTATTATCAGGGTTATATCATGATCCAGTATAGATTTTATCACCATCCTCATATTTCAATTGAAATTTTTTGTTCTTTCTCTTCAGAAAGCTATAAAAAAATGGGTAAACTGATATCCCACCTTGGAAGGAGCATAACCCTAGATTCTTTCAATAGTGCTCTTCTTCTTTCAGCAGTCATATTCTTCATTCTCTATCAATCTCATGTTCAATCTCTTTTAAGGAATACACTTCCTTTTCAAGGTCAATATCTTTTAGCCTTTCCCTTACTACTTTTCCTTTATACTCATATATGAAAGCCTTGAATTTAGAGGTTTGAACAAATGTGTCATCTGCAATGAATTCCTAACTAGGATGATGTCTCACATAATTAGATAGCTCATTAGAAGCTTCAAAATTAATCACATTAATTCTAGTGGCATTTCATATTAGGGAATAATAGGATTGTTGATCTATGTGACCTCTTCCTCCCCCTCAATATCATCTTCAATCGTGATTGGGGTATCAACTAAGAAGCTTACCTTTCAAGTAGGTTGTGGTGACAAATGTCCTAGTGGTGTTATATTTTCTTCTTGCCTCCTAGAACCAACACTTCTCTTTTCAAATGCTACTAGAGGTACATCCTTTTCTATTTCTTCTTCATGTAGGATTAACTATTCAATTCTTTCCATAGGATCTTGGATTTCATGAAAGGATTCTACATAGGATGGGTTATTATTCATTCTCCAAACCTCAACCATAACAATTCTATTGTAGGAATTCATCCTCATTATCACTTGATTTTCCTCACAGTTCTTGATGACATCATCCACATGGAACTCATGCTCATATGCTTTCATTTTTTTTCAAATCATGGCATCATAAATGAAGTGTTTAGGGTCAATTTTTCTCTTTTGTTTCTAACTAGAAATCCATAATAATCTAGCTTGCTACCAACCAAACCATATCCTATATCAACAATAATACTGAAGTCACTAAAACATAGAGTAGAAGACATAAATTTTATCCTTCCATAGCTTTTTAGATGTATGACTTGGCTGAATAATACAATTGTATTATGATCTCAAGTTATGAAACCCTATCCAGCATAGTATTAGGCAATAAATATGGTGTTGCCCCTCAAATCCATATACTTGAATACCAATGCAATCTACAAATTCATAACAATCCCCCACAATTGTGAATTATTTTTCATTTACAACCCTTCTCTTAGGGTTGGAGGAACCTTTTTATTTGTGGGGAAAGCTTATAATCACATATATGGCAAAGAAACTTGTATAAGGATTTGACAAAATGTTCTTCAAAGTACAGGTAGTGGGATCTCCCACATCTACTATCCCACATCGATGTCCACATTTTCATTGGCCTAGAATTCCCATCACTATCCAAATATTTTATTCTCTATTCTTCTCCCCATATTCCCATCACTTTCCCTTCATACATTATCATGTGCATAAGAAGTGAATAGTGTTTGAATTTGATAGCTTCACTATTATTCTCGATTGTATTAAGAGCATTATTGTTGGCATCAGATAAATATTCTACATAGTAATAGGGCCTGGAATCTTAGCTTTGGATGTCCGCAGTGAGAACCATGGGAGTTGTAGTCATGTTAGCAGGGGCATCAACTCTCAGTACTTGTCTAGCTAAATAATAGGTGTATTGATACTATTCTTCAAACAAATATATAGAGAATGGGGGCCTTTAATCACTAGAAAACCTCCTAGGTTGATTTCTTGGACCTTTAGAACTGTGAAAAGGAAACTTCCACCTCTTATAGCTCATATCCATAATGTAGTATTCTTCCAGCAAATCTCTCATCTACAATTTTTTTTAGGAAGGTATCTATTTGGAAAACCATACAAATGTAGTCTCGTGTTATAATCATGAATAGTGACCCATTATGTAATTGAATTACCCTCATCTTTGGATTGTAATTCTTAGCCAATGATTTAATCAATTTTACATTCATGAAAGCATTGGCATCACAAGCTTCCCCAAATTCAAGTTCCATGGGTTTGAAATTGGCCTATATATGTACTTCTTCCTATATTGATAAATGAAGAAATCATAACCCCTATGTGGAGTCCATACATCTCCCAAATTCTTGTGTTTGTCTTCCAAAGTTTCAAATAATTGGTTTAATTGAGTTGTTCTTCTTAATTTTGGCCTAGACCCAAGACATTGGTCTATTAAATATTGGTTTAGTGGCCTAGTCTCTATTTTTTTCCTTTTTACCCTTGGTTTCTCTGGGGTTTTAGCCATTTTAACCCTACTTATGCTGTACTTCAAGCTATCTTATGAAAAATACATTCAGCTGAGCCAAGATCACTTACTTGAATGACTGTTGCAAATTTTGAGTTGCTCGCCATTGTCCAATTTTGTCCTTTGAATACCCAGCCACAATTTGTAGTAATTTTTTATTTCTTAGAGGTTTTATTTATCAAAATTCAGCATGCTCAAGCCAACTCTGGTTCATAAATGGCACTCGTGCCACCCTTCTAATCAACTTTCACATTAATAGAAGTTTTCTCTTTGATGAATTCATTATTCAAATCAATTTGATGAATGTTTTTTCATATTTTTTTGAAGATACTTTAGTCACGATGCCTATTTCTCTCTTTGATGTATCCTTGACCATCATTTGAAAAATCTCTAGGAGATATTTATTAATTTCTCTATTTGATGTTGCAAGGTCTCTTTGATAATTTCAGTTTAGGCTCTTTCCTTGTGGACTCCTTTTGTCGATGAGACTGGTGGATATTTCTTGCTGACAAGCCTATGTCTCCTTAACATACCCTTATCTCTCCCTTCAGTGGTATTACTTGTTAATGATCTGTATGTGACTTTTTCATGTCGAGGAGACCTATGGTAATGTATCTCCAATGTCTCTTAGTCTCATTTATAGTATGTGTTTGCATCTGTTCCAGAATGTTGGGGAGACTTTTGATAATGTCTGCTCGATACTCCTGTGTCTCCTTGACATGTCATTGTTAGGATGTTGATGAGACCTTGGTAAATGTCTGTTCAATGTCTCTATTTCTCGCCGATATTTTTCTCCTTGAATGTCAAAGTGAATACTTTACTTCTCCTCGATATACTAATGTATCCTCGATACTGTCGTTTGTCCACACTACTTTACCAATGATTTACCAATTATTTTATGATAATATCTCAATTCCTAAGAGATGTTTTTTCTATTTTTTAAATGTTGAATACTCCACATGATTTTTTGGTGAGACATGTTAGATTCTCTCCTCGACATTTCCAAGTCTCTTATACATATCACTCTTTAGGCTGGCGAGAATACATTTGAACATGTCTCTTAAACATTCAGGGGTCTAATCTATATTTCTCATTGCCCCTTCCTACTCACATCGAAGAGACTATGGTGAAACTATCTTCAATATGGCATTGTCTTGGTGACATGCCATGTGTTTCCATGGGAACATTTCAAACATGGAATTGACTTCACTGCTATGATCAAAGGGCCAAATTTAGTAATGTCAGCCACTATGAAATAAATGGAGATGGAAAATATGGTGAGTGTGGGAGGATGGGTAAAAATGGAAGTATGCAAAAATAACCAAGGTGGACTTTTTGGCTCCAACATAGTGTGAAATATGGGCTAACAAAAGATCAAGTTGTAGAGATATTCACTAAGACTCTTCCCAATGATAAATTTGAGTACTTGAGGTAGAAATTAGGATTAATTTCTCCCATGTCATATCATTCAATCTTATTTATATGGCATGAGTCTAGGAGGACCTTCATAGAAACTTTATGCATCCCTAGAAGAAAGAAGAGATAAATTTGGGTATGATTAGTTTTACAAAATTTTAACAAATTCATGGTTGTAGATCATTGGTTACATTCTTTCTCTTTGTATGGTATGTTAAAGGGGGAGAACATCTGTAGAAGCTTGGTGTCTAGAAAATTTCCCTTTGGCATCAATTTAAAAGGGGGAGAAATTTAGAAAATCTCTCTAATATTGATTAGATTTTTGGATTTGTGGTTACAAATAGTTGTGTGCCTAAGGGGGAGAATGGTTGTTGCACAAATTAGTAAATGTTGATAATTTTGTAGAGAATTTAGTTTTGCAATCAATGAAAATGGAGATTTTTTTAGTAATATGATTGTCAATGATGTCAAAATGGGTATTTGAGTGATATCCAATGAGGGAGATTGTTGGCTCATTGATTTCAAAAGGGGCATCTCATTGATTTTAGAAGGAGATCTAAGTGAGATAAGATGAGGATTTGTTGATTGAGATCAAAAGGGCTTCATAAGGATATCAAGAAGAGAAATTCATTAGCATTATGGTGTCATTATACAAAGCCTTGAAGAATTATAGAATTTTGGACTTCGAGCCTCAGGTTTAGCTTGTACCACTTGCTAAGTAAAAATGGAGTTAGTCCTTTTCTACTAAATTGCTTTAGACTTATGGATTGAGGTTTATGCTCTACTAAAAGTGATCAAACATTAGTATTTGGTAATAACTCATACCAAATAAACAAATTTAAGTAAGAGGTAAGTGGTATCTTGCAAAGGCCGATACCCAAAATGGTTTTGGGGATTGAAGGTTTGAATTAAGGTTTACACCTTAACAGTAAGGAGTATGATGAATGATGAAATCCTAAAGGTTGACACCCAAAAGGGTTAAAGCATGTGAAGGAAATGTTTGGGCATCTCATTTTAGTAAGAAGTCTTACACCTTAACACAAAGGATGGTAAGAAATACATTGAAAGAGTGAACTCGAACATCTAACTTCTCAAATACATTTTGGAGTTTTGAGCTTCGGTGTTTTAGAGGTTCATATGATGGTTTGTGATGGAGTGAAGGAAGGTAGAAGAAAACAGTTAAGGTTGATAATTGACCCTCAAAAAGTGTAAAGTGTTTCAGGTTTAGGTTTTTGGGCTTTCTACTTAAGCTCTTCAATGCAATTCAAATAAGAGGTAAGGGGATTAGCAATCCCTAATCACTAACAAGCATGATATATGACACAACTCTACCATTCTATGGGAAGCATATGTTGACAAGTGTTGATTAGAAAAGGTATGCAGATTAGTGACACATCACATTTGGTGGTTGGTTCATGTAGATCAAGGAATTTAAATGTTAACCTTCCAATCATGGTGTAAAGGTAGAGATTGGTGGACAACATTCAAACATCATTTATTTTGTCAATGACTAGGTGAATGAAATTATGGCATGGAAAATAAGAAAATGATATAATTACTTTAGGTATATCATTTAAAAGGATTCAAAGAAATAAACAAAAAATTTAATGCAAAAATAGCTAATTTTTTTGGAATAGATAAAATCATGCACGTATGAGCATTAAATACATACGAAATCCTAGATTTCCATATGTTAAAAATAGCAAGTGTAATAAATGAAGTCAGTGGTGTTGGCATAGAAATGTATGAGTCTTATCAGTTAAGATATGTGAGTGAAGAAAACGTGACTAAGTGTTGTATAGCGTAGAGTGATGAAGTAGTGCAAGTTGACTTTAGCATGCACATGTAGTGAGAAAGAAACCTATACTAAGTGGTAGAAAGTATCATATGGGATATGCATTGATTTAAAAATGTGAATGACAAATAAGTGACAAGGGAAGGAGATGTGTAGTGCAGAGAAATGAGTCAACTATTGAGTGAACAACAAAAAAATATGGGTAGTTTCAAAACAAGTTTGCAACATTGAACTAGATTCATTTGAATCACTTTTAATCTAGAATTTTGGCTCCATATTTTCTTTGTAAGTCTTATTGGTTGGTGCCATACGATAGCTAGGTTGGTGCTCAATTAGTGAGTGGGTGATTTATTAGATTTGGTACCCTTAAATCAGGGGATTGGTGTCTCCTTAGGGTTATTGCCCTTAAACATTTTAACTAGTGAGGTTTTATTGTGAGGATGGATTAGGACAATATATCCTATTTGCTATTCTCAGCAAGGTTTTTCACATGTTCATTTTTACATGTATATATGGTGTTATGTGCATTTGTGTGTTTGCATGATCTCTACATGTTTATTTAATCTACATTAGTTTATTAAGAGAAAAAGATATAATTGATCTATTGATTCACCCTAGGCCTCTTAGTAGATAGTTGGTGCTTGCAAACAAAAATTTAAGGGGATTAGTGTCTCTTGTAGGTTGGTGCGTATATATTATAATTCAAGTGGATTAGTGTCTCTTATATGTTAGTGCCTACAAATCAGTTTTCAAGGGGATTTGTGTTTCCCTTTTGGGTTATAATTCTTGTGGGTTGGTGCTACAAAATTAATGTATGTTTTATATCATTTTCTCAGGTTGAATTCATGCACTAGTTCCAAGAATCTATTCTCACTATAGTTTTTGCCTTCTAGGTTTGTACATAAATTTTGTGTTCTCTTATGTGAGTGTTTTTATTTCTTGCATTTCTATTGATTAGGTTTTGATGATGTTTGGAACAAAGAAAAAAATGGGGATCCTAGGTCCTCAATGCAAAGAACCTAGGATCACAAGGGGCCTTTTACCAAGTTTCATTAAAGAGGGAGATCAACAAGGTGAATAGATTGACTATCAACCATGAAGGTGAGCCAATTAGACCTGGATATCCTTTTTTGGGGGACTAGTAATGGATTGGAATTGATTAACCTAATTAGACTATATGACCTAATATGAAAATTTAAGATGTTGACAAATAATAGACTAAAACAACAATTTGCAGGAAAAACTAGAAAGTACAAGAGATTATGCATTTTTCCTAAAAAGATGCTTCTAAGCTAGATAGGAGGAATGGGATGGTAAAGGGTATATGGGTCTTTGATAAGGTGTCTTTATTTTCCTCTAGGGTCCTTTGATGAGATATTTGAGCTTCTAATCTCTATATAAAAACTATTGAAATGTTGTCGGATAATTCTATATGTGAGTTTTTGTGGCTTGACAAGATTTGGGTCTTTGAATGTAATAATGAACAAGTTGTCTTCATTATTTCTTCAATCCTTTTCAAACCTATTACCTACACATTCAAAGAGGGAAAATGTTGATCCATTTAGGGGCTTGCATCACTCAAACCTTGTGTAAGTGTTTCCACTTCCACAATGGAAATGTTAATCATAAATGGATAATTGAAAGGAAGGAATGAAGAAATCACTAGGTGCTATAAATCACCAATCTTCAATGGCTTCCTTGAAGGGCTGAAATCATAGACATCAACTCAAGGACTTGGATCTTTCTTCCTTGAATAATTTAATTCTTTGGAGACTTACAAAAGTGTTAGCCTTCACAAAAAAATGACAACATGAAGACACATATAATTTTACATGATGTTGGATCTTGATTTAATAGTATAAATCCTTTAAAAAAGTTGCTCTTGACTTACTCTTGAATGCTCTTGACAATAATTCTTTTATCATGAATGCTTATTATTGCTAGATATATTTAAAATGATTTAATAACTATGTATTTATATTCAATTGTGCTAATTTATTACAAATTAAATCCCAAAATCCAACATTTGAAATTTGAAATTTGAATATTAAAATGTTGACACCAACATACTAAAATTGGTCCCCAATAGAATAGTGGGACCCATATGCCCATGGGAATATGAGTACTAGCCCTATTTTCTAGGACACAATGTATTGAGGTAAAAACATTAATTTCTTGCATTTTTTCAATGCTTGGAATCGCTCAAAAAATAATAAGAATCAGCCTTGTAATGCATAATTTAGGAAATTAGGTGCTCAATTAGGTCCAATAAATGAAGGGGGACAAAATATAGTGTGTAATGTTTAATGGTGACAATTTTCAATAATACATTCAACCCCCACCTTAGTGAGAGTATGAACTTATTCTCAAACTCAAACTAAAGTAGCAAAATATATATGTCAAGAGGGGTCCAATGACCAAATGTTGAAGAGATAGGATGGAGATGAAGCTAGGGAGGTGATCAAGCCCCCAAGATTCAAGATCCCATGGAAAACCAACTTAATAACAAAATGAATAGACACATTTTGAAATGTAGCAAGACAACATACACTACCATACAATGTCAACATGGAAATTAAAAGAAGGTATGGAATAGAAAGTTGTGTTATGCTAGGATCCACACCAAAGGTGTTAATGGCTCACACAATATAAAATTTTTATATTTTCTAGATGAATCATAAACATGAAGAAAACATGTGCTAGTGAAGTCTGATATTCACTAGGTGAGCCCCCAAGATAAGGTAAAATGAGAAACACACTAGGTCTAGTGACGTCAACTTTTCACTAGGTGTGTATCCATGTCAACCATACTAAGAGTTATAATCCTTGATAATTTTGATAAGGTGATAAAAAATGGTCAAAATGTTATGAAAACACCAAACTAAGTTCAACAGTCATGATCAAAGTGAAGAAAAAAATCCAATTTCAATGTCGATGCACCACTAAGTCTAATGCCTAAGAACAAAGTGAAGTAAAATAATTCCAATGTATGGCCCCACTTTAAATAAATTTCAAAACACCATGTTATGTGCAATGACAATTTTAATATAAAAATGATAAATACCATGTAACAAATGATCACAAGAGCTTATTTTGAAATACCTATGCCAATTATATGCTTCCAAATGAAGCTACATCATGAGAAGTGGTTGCCCAAAAATTCAATACAAAAATCAACATAGGTTATGAACATAAAGGAGGAATGACACATTGAGAGAGAAAACAAGAAAAATTTTGGGTCAGCATGGAAGAGACCTAAATGTCTTAATGCCTTGCATCATCCCCAGAAGGAAAATGAAAGACAAAATAAAAGAAAAACTTTATGATATAAAGAACAATGTAAATACAAATATAAGAATGTAACGATAGGTTTTTTTACTTTTATATCCTTACACCAATGGAGAGATAAGGGTCTTCTAAAGAAAACTTACAAACACTAAGATATGCCAAGTAGCACAACATGGGAGATCGTATTACATGCAAGAAAACAAAAATAACATTTGGAACAAACATAAAGGAGTACCGCACATGCAAGCCAACCTAAAGCAAGTCATCTACATCCCAATCATTCTCATCATATAGATAAGGCAAAAAAATAGCTAAAGGGACTACAACAAGTGTCATACTAGGAGCCTCTCGAGGTTCAGCACATGATGGGTCACTCTCATGAGGAGGATCACAACTTCCCCCATTTAATTTCATTTTATTTGAAAATAAAACATTAAGCTCATTATTCACCTCATTAATTTTAGAAGTTTCATTGTCATAATCCAAGTTAATCACAATAGGAGGTTTTATGAAAATTACATTTGAGCTTTCATGTTTCTCATCTTTTGGTTCCATGTCTTTTTTTTCTAAAATTTGTATTTCTTCTTGGGATTTTTCCATAGGTGTTAGATTATCATGCACTATTTTATTCTTTTCTTCCAATTAGTGAGCAATATCATATCTACACCTACGATCTATAGCATTTTCATTTCTTCTTTCATGGTTTTCAGTTTGTGATGAGGTAAGAGCAGATTTCTTGACCATTGATTTCTTTTCTTCCCTTAAGGGAGAAATTGGAGGAACCACCGGTAGTTGGGAATCCACTATATCTTTAGTATACATTTGTTTTATCTTTGAAGGAACAAAATGAATCATTTGATTGTATCTTAGTCTTTTATAGGATATGGGTGGAGGAACTACAATATACTTACCTTGGTTACTTGGAAGGAAGCTTGCTTGTGGCATAGGTTCATCCATAATAGGCAGGGGAGGAGGGAAAACTATGGTCTTATCATTCTCAAGAATATTTCTAAGAGATAAATCTGTTATATTCTTTTCCTTAATATTTTGGTATGAGTTGAAAAATAAATCTTTACGAGGATTTATAGGTTCCATAGGTTGAGGCCAAAAGAAATCAAATGAAAATTTTCCACAAGAGGAAAAAGGATTAAACCCACTATGATACATTGTAAATATCTCATTTTCAAAGTGAAATTTTATGCACTTGTGAATAAATAACATGATATAATTCATGGAGCATAGCCATGGATAGCCTAGCTTCGTAGGAAATTGATCTAACATTGAGATGATGGAGAATGATATGTCTAATTGTTTTGGTCCAACTTTAAGAGAAAGGGCCATATAACCTATCATAGGGCGAGCAAAACCATCATGATTTTTCAACCATAATTTCATTTTTTGATAAGAATCTTGATAAAGCTATTGTAGATACAAGAATTCCTTAGTGATCACATTCTCTACACATGTAGGATCAATGTGTATTCAAGTTGTACATGTTTTTCATTGATATAGTTAGTAATATAGAGAGGACCATTGACCGCATATCTAAGTCTATCATTATGGGTAAAAGAAATGTCCAATAACATAGTGGGTTGCACCTTACATGTTTGGACATCTATGTGAGTGGCCATATCTTGTAGACTACCATCATTAGCATTGAAATCATAATTCATGTCATTAGTTGTATCAACATTCATCTCATCATTCTTAAGACCAAAAGTTTGCACAAAATGGGATGAATGGTTTGGCATTGGATTTGTAAAAAAATACAAATTTTGGTTAGGCAAGGCAACAAAATTATTCTCTTCATCATTAAAACCACTCAATTGGATATGACTAGAATTAATGAGGTCTTAAACTTGATGTTTAAGATGCATGCATCATTTTGTATTGTGTCCACTTGTGTGATGATATTGAAAAAAAGGTATTTGGATTAAAACTTGGGGGTAAAAGCTTGGTTGTGTCCATAGGTCTAATCAAAGGAATGTGGATTAAGTTCCTAGTCTAAATTTGCAACATGATTGAATGGAAAGTGTCAAGTAACTAGGTGAATTATCTATCTCTCAATCTATACTGATATGGAGTTTAACTTATGGTAGCCACTTGAGTCTCAATATGGTTGGTTGTTTGGGATGGATTTATCTTGGTAAAGTTCTTTTTTTTTTCTTCTTGAATGGTTGGTAGTTGTTGTGAGGTATAGTTTAGTACTTCTTATTGGGATTCAATGACGATATGTCTTCATACTAATTGACAAAATTTTGATAGTCAAAAATACCTATAAACAAATGTATGAAGGGTAGAAATTTTATTAATAAGATTTTATCTTATGTACGATTGCAATTTTTTAATGATAACTCATTGGACATCCGTATCAAGAAGAGTAATATTGATCCGTGAATAAAGAAACTAATATTAGAATATGTGTAGGATCATGATGGGCCAAAAACTTGTGATATAATGGCTATTTGTAGGTTATGTGGATGACGAATTTGTTTTACCCTAAATTGATGAAATAAAAAGGGTTTTTAAAGGAGATTCTCAGCTTTCCACCAATATAAATTATGCTTTACTTTGAATTTAATAAATTATTATTATTCATTTTCTATTTGAATTTTGACTAAAGTCTTGATTGATAGGCTGATTGTAAGAAATACATAGCTTTCAAATGGTATCACATTTTTGGAATCCAAAACATGCATCACATTCTATGCTTTGCATACTATAGGATTAAAAAAATAAAAGTTGAATTTCATGAAGTTTTGACCAAGTTAAGGTGGTCAGACATACGAGTTTTTATATTTTTTAAAAATTGTAATAAAAAAATCATAATTAATTATTTATTTGGAAAAAAAATTACAAAAAATATGCGCGCATCGGACATGAGTCCTCTACTTATTTCTAAAATATTATAAAAATTTTATCATTTTATTGTGGTTAGGATGGTGGACACCTACTTCTTATTTGTTCCGAAATTTAAGTACTCTGCATTGAAATTTCAAATTTTCACCAAATAGATTTTTTTTTTTAACCTTGTAGTTTAGAAAATACATTCAATTTGCTACAGATTCTATTGTTACATATTTTTGAAATAATATAGAAAACTTTTCAAATTTTTATGTCAAGTTTCCTAACTCTAATTTTTCTAATTTTTTGTCACTTAAGGGCTATTTTTTCCATGATGATCTTGCACATACCCATCAGCTTTTGAAATTTATGAAATTTTCATTTTTCTTTCATTTTTATCAAATTAAATTAGTTATGTTAATCTTAGGACCAATTTTTACTTGGAAATTATTGAGAAATTCATCAAAAATATCATTGAATGAGTGAACTGAATTATTCAATGACATAGGAAAAAACTTAGCTAGGATTTCTTCCTCAAAAATGAGTGTCTCCATTGACATTGTACTTTTCAAACTAGGGTATCTCTATGATTTTTGGCATTTGTTCTTTCAATATTTCAAGTGACAATGGCCTCCTTTTGACATATTTTGATGATTTTCCATTTGGGTTTTAGTTCAAGTTTAATATTTCTTGTTCAATTGAAGTTACATTTTACAAAAGTTGGTTGATGATGGAATCATTGGCTAACATTGTATCAAATGGCCACTATCCAAAAAAATTGACTTCTTAGGATTATCACTCTAAGTAGGGTAAATTATGTTTTCACTACCTTGACCTTAAAAATAAATTCCCTCTCTAAACATTAGGATCAATTACCCCATCCATCTCAACACATTTGACATCCCACCTCATAAACAACTTCAAAACATTGGACACATCAACATTATAGACTTATGTTATCATCAAATGAATCCCATAATTTAGCTATATGTGTGTAAATTAATCCTTTTCCATTCACTTAGTTGAGTTAGCCATCATCCTTTTGTACAAGTCTATCTTAAAGGATGCAAGTCTACCTTTAGATTCACAAGTTCATTAGAACCTTTTATCCAAAAAATTAAACATCAAACCATTTAGTCTAAATTTTTGTCCAAATTTTAGATGTTCATCATCCATATCACTCACCCCTTTCATCATCGACTCACATCATTGGTCCAAAACATCTTAGAGGGACCCTTTTATCAAAATTTGAGTCAACTAGAGAGTACCAATAATACAAATGTCAACACACGTCTCTCAAGATCACAACACAAGAGAAACATGGAGCAAACCAAAACTACATCTACCACAAATGAACCCACCCAACAAGAATTTTATCCTAGGAGCCACTCTACCTCATCACAACAATGACCTAATCCACTAGACATGGGGTATGAAGTAGAATATGTCATGAAAAATCCACTTGAGCTCTCTATAGAGGAGTTTCTTGAATACCAACAAAATCCTAAAACAATCCATATCATCAAAACTTTGATGAAGAAGAACCCTACACAATACATGCTATCTTTAGCAAAAGAAGAGGCTAAAATCCCTTCAAATTTTGATTTTGACACAATTAGTAACAAACATTAGGAAATGTGGCTTCAATTCCTCTAGACACCTATCACAAAACCAATGGCACAAAGTATGACTCAATCCATTATTCAACCAACCTCATCACATGCACCAATTCAACCATTGAATTCTTGTATTAGAACCAACCTTGGTATCACTCCCAATTTAGGAGGCAACACACCTTTGGGTAAAAAGACACCAACATTCCAAAAAACATAAATTGGACACCAAAATTTGGTGCCACACCACATTCTTCCACCACCATTTGTGAACACCCTCTACATCCACACACACCACTTACATTCCATGACACAAAAATGACCTTGAATTTTTATACGCAACCATCTTACTCCACCACCACTACCCAAAGTGTGCCCAAATTTACACAAAGTCATGTGAGCCAAGTACCCCAAGTGGAAAAAAAAGGGAAAGTTGACACCATAATCCAAGGTCAAACCTTAACAAAACAAGGGATATCTTTATCCAACCACCCAATTGATCCATCAAATCAATTAGTTCCACAAGCCACTCAATCTAACTCACAAAACACATCAAACCCACTTATCATGAATCCAAATCAAGGAAACCCATTGGTCACGAATCCCATCAACTAAGGTAATAATTTGGCCCCAAATCAAATACAAGGGAACCCTTAACATCACAACAATTGAGGGAAATCTTCCAATCAGTTAATCCAAAATGTTTCATTGATATCACAACACCAAATGGCACCATCATCTCAACCATTGGTCCCCAAGTATTAAAAAATTAAATGGCACCCCAAACCTAGATTCCTCCACCCTTATCAACAATTTTACAAGGAATGATAACTCAAAACACTCCTCAAAATATCATCACACAACAACCACCTCATAATCAAATCAACCCACAATTCACTCACACCATGGTCCCTCAAAATGCTTCTACATTGCAACCACAAAAATCTTTACAATAACAAAAATCTTTTCAATAATGACAAGAATATCAACAAGCTTTATAACAAAAAAAATCCCAACTACAAGCTTTTCAACAACAACAAGCCCAACAATAATATTTGCTACAATAACAAGCCCAAAAATAAGCACTGCAAGCACAACAAGCCTATCAACAAGCATTGCAACAACAGTAAGATTAATACTTACAACAACAATAATAAAAAAAAAAAGGAATCGATTGCACAACAACAATAATAAAAAAAAAATCCAACAAAAAGCATTGCTTGCAAAACAACAAAAATAAGCCCAACAACAAGTGTTGCAAGCACAACAATACGCCCAACAACAAGTGCTTGTGAAACAATAATACACAAACACACAACAAAAAATATTAAACCCAAATGGACAAGGAGCATGCATACATCCACCCTTATCAATATCACCTTCATAGTATCAAAATCCAGCCTACATACCATACAACACCCCCCAATATCAAAATCCCACATACAACTCATCTACCATCCCATAGTATACCACATATGCTCCTCCACCAAATCCTCAAGATTATTTTTCATCACAAATTATGGCACTCAATGAAAAAATCCAAGACATTCAAATTGGGAAAGCAAAGAAACCAAATGCACAACAAAACTTGTGTCCATACCCCTTCGATAGAAATATCATGATGATACCTCTCTCACCTAGACTTGAAGTCCCAAAGTTTGACAAATAAAGAGGGTAGGGAAATCTAGTAGATCATATCAAAGAGTTTCATGTAATATGTATGGAGGTTTCTTACAATGATTCCTACTTAATATGCCTCTTCCCAAGTAGTTTTTAGGACCAATGATGGATTGGTTCTCATATTTTCCTCTAGGAATTAAAACTTTCCAAGAGATAATTAATCAGTTCATAGATAATTTCTCCCATAATCTTGACATGGATGTAAGCTTGGAAGAGTTGTACACTCTAAAGAAAAAAAAAGGTGAATCCTTCACAAATTTCCTACAAAGGTGGAGGCAGAGAGCTAGCAAGAGAAAATTGCCTATTCTTGAAGAGCAACAAGTAGGAATCATCATTTCCAATGTTGACATGGACCTATCCTTTCAATAAAAAATGCAATGTATCACATCATATGATGAGCTTATTCCTAGGTACCTTAACATCAAGAGAGCCCTAATCACACAAGGAAGCACACAAGCGTATAAAGACAACCACCTGTCTACTAGTTCTAATAACAAGCCTCATGTATGGGCTAAGAAGAAGAATGTAACTAACGATGGTGTCATTGATGCTAAATTAGTTCTAAGTGCTCCCAAAAAAATAAACACACAACAAAATGTACAAAAAACACACCACCACCAAACAACCAAACCAACAACACCAAAACACAACAAAGAGGACCACCCCCTTAGAATAACTACCCACAAAAGTGTAAATAAACACCATTAGGGGACCAATCAAAACCATCATGCATAAGCTGGTACAATCAAACCTAATCATGCTACCCAAACATTAAAACTATCAAGAACCTCAATTTAAACCACCATGGTATAACAAAAAGGATCTTTGTGATTTCCACAAAATCAAAGGACATAAAATGACAAGTTGTATGAAGCCAAAAAGAATTATCCAAGATCTTATCGATAATGGGGATGTTTCTATCAATCAACCAATAGGAATCCAAGACCTAAAGATATATGAGAACCCAATGCTAAATCATAACAAGGAGAAAAAAAATGGCAAGGGAAAGGATTTCTATAATATAGGTCATGTGTATACCAATGTGGTTGCATCTTGTGACAATTTCATATAAATCATCAAAATCAAAGGACATAGAGTAGAGTGTGGAGTCACCACATGTCGAGGAAAGGTCACAATCCAAGGAGCATCATCACAACCTAGGGCACAAACTAAACTTATTATATAAAACCTTAGTGGCTTCAGTCTCCTAGACCAATTAAAGAAAACCATTTCCCAAATCTCTATATTAGAGTTGTTGAAGTTATACCTTGCACATAGGGATATATATTACAAAAATTCTTATCAACTTCCTCCATACCTAAGAATATTGATATTGAGCAATTCCAAGCTATGATAGGAAATATCACCACACCCCATCTCCTCACTTTCTTATAACAAGACCTCCCAACACAACCATCACACAATCACACTTTTCACCTTAAGGTAGTTGTTCAAAAGAATAAAATTAAAAGTTTCTTGGTGGATGTAGGGGCTAGTCTAAATATTTTCACCCTTCAGTTAGTCAGAAATTTGGATTACTTGGAAGATTCTAGTGAAAATATAAATATCATAACCATATGGTATTATAATGATCAAGAGTAGGTGTCTCAAGGAATATTCAAGCTACCTATCCAAGTAGGACCCGCCATTGTTGAAACTACATGTCAAGTTCCCAATCATAGCCTTGAAACATTCTTCTGGGTCAACCATGGATCCATGCCATGCATGTTGTAACTTCCATGTACCATCAATGTGTCAAATTTCCTTTTCATGACAAAGAAGTTACTATCCATGGTGATCCTAAGATGTTCTATTATTATAAGAACCTTGAAGCCAAATTCTACAAGATCCCACAAGTATCGAAAAATGATCAAGTTCCCACATCCTCCTCTACATTTTTTGACCCATGTTCTTTAACTTCTACTTGAAAATCCAAAACACTCATTATATAGAACATACCAGACACCAAGGTAGTGATCAAAGATAATGGTTACAAGGATTATAATTTGAAGAAGGATTCCTTTGTGTTTGGAGATTTTCCTCTTTCTCCTAAATCTCATGAAAAACCCCAACCTATCAACAAGGTAGCTCAAACAATGAAGGTAGCATCCACCAAATTCACCAAGTGGAGACTTGAACAAGGAGGTCATCAATGAAGATGTATCTAAATTGCTATATCATGATAATTGATCCATGCCCATTCTTCTAATGGAAGATGATAACAAAGGATTACAACTAATTATGGGGTGGGGGTATAACAAGAATGAGAAGCTAGGGAAAATGACAATGGTTTAATAGAACTCCTCGCTCCTGAGAAACATCCAACGGGTATGTGTAGGATCATAATGGGCCAAAAAGTGGTGATATGATGGGTATGTGTAGGGTATGTGTGTGATGAATTTTTTTTTACCCAAAATTGATGAAATGAAAAGGGTTTTTAAAGGAGATTCTCAAATTTCCACTAATATAAATTATGCTTTAATTTGAATTTAATAATTAATTATTATTCATTTTCCATTTGAATTACGACTAAATTCTGATTGATAGGTTGATTGAACAACATCTATAGCTTTCAAACTATATCACATTTTTTGAATCTGAAACATGTGTCACATTCTATGCGCATACTATACGATTTTAAAAAAAATGAATTTCATGAAGTTTTGGCCAAGTTAAGGTGGTTAGACATATGAGTTTTTATATTTTTAAAAAAATTTAATAAAAAATTCATAATTAATTATTTACATGGAAAAATATTATAAAAAAATATGCATCACATCAGGACACGAGTCCTCTACTTATATCTAAAATCTTATAAAATAAATTTATCATCTTATTGTGGTTAGGGTGGTTAGACAGACACCTACTTATTTTTTCCCTAAAATTTAAGTGCTATTGCATTGAAATTTCAAATTTTCACCAAATATATTTATTTAAAATAAACCTAGTAGTTTAGAAACTACATTGAATTTGCTATAGATTCTATTCTTACATATTTTTGAAATAATATAGATAACTTATTCAAATTTTAACATCAAGTTTCCTAACTTTTTTCTTTTTGAATTTTATCACCACTTAAGGGCCCATTTTTTCCATGATGATCCTACAAATACCCCAACACAAAACACTATTCACATGTACGTGGGCAACATACTACTACAATATGATGTTGTTTGGGTTATAGAATGTTGGAGCAACCTATTAAAGGGAAATGACCTTAATGTTTCATTAAATGACACAAAATTGTTGAAGAATATGTGGATGGTATTCTACCTAAATAAAAGAGAAGGAAGGAGCATATAGAAGTACTAGGACCAATTTTAGATAGGCTCAAAGAATGCAAGGTAGAACGAATAAAAAAAATGGTCTTTGGGTTCAAATCAAACAAGCTCCTTGGGTACATAGTGTCACAAAGAAGGATCGAGATAGCTCTAGCCAAGGTTAAAGAAATTCTAGACATGGAGCCACTACAAAAATTAAAACAAATGTGAGTTCTACAAGGAATGTTACAATCTATTAGGAGATTCATGGTGTAGTTGTTAGACAAGATCCACCTCTTTTCTAACCTTCTCCACAAGGGAATAATATACAAGTGGGATGAGAAATGTGACCGAGTGTTCCAACAAATAAAGGAATATCTATTGGCACCTCTTGTCCTCATGACACCAATACCAAACAAGCCTTTTATCTTGTACATCTCGGCCACATCAACAACATTAGGTGCTCTTCTTTCCCTACACGATGAAACAGGAAAGGAAAGAGCAATCTACTATATCAGTAAGACTTTGGTGGGATATGAAATGAATTACTCATCTATTGAGAAGGCATGCCTAGTAGTGGTCTTTGCTTCACAAAAATTAAGACATTATATGATTTCACATCAACTAAAGCTCATTGCTAAGATCAACCGATTGAAATATCTTTTGTCCAAGGAAAATCTTACTAGGTGAATGGATAAATGGGTAATGATCCTAACGAAATTTGATTAAGAGTATGTGGAGTGTAAGTACATTAAGGGACATGTCATTGTAGATCAACTGTAAGAGGCACCCATCTATGTGGATAATCTATTGGTATTTGAGTTTATCGATGATTCTTTTCCTCAACATAGCAGATCAGTGGAAGATGTACCTTGATGGATCACATATACAACATGGATCCAGAGTAGGCACTCTTTATCACTCCACAAGGTGATTGTATTCCCAAATCATATCAGCTATTCTTTTGATGCACCAAAAATTTTTTTGAGTACGAAGCTCTTATAATAGGATTGAGAATTGTAACACAATGAAAAATCTTGGGATTAAGGGTTTACAAAGATTCATAGTTGGTTATAAGTCAAGTCAATGATGATTGTCAAACCAATGATGATAAGCTCACACCTTATGAGAAGATGTTAGAAAAAATCAAGGAATTCTTCATCGATATAAGATTTGGGAAAATTCCCCATGTCAATAATCGAGTAGCTAATGAAATGGTGACCATTGGGTCCTTATTTGACATGACACACACCGTTCTTGAATGTGAATTCCTTGTAGAGCAACTTCTCATACCAGCTTTTGAGATACGTGAATCCAAATTTGTGTGTTAAATCATTGGTCTTGGTTCCCCATGGTATCATGACATCTTCACCCACCTAAGCAAAGGTATCCTTTCATCTAACATCACTTCCAACCTTAATAAAACATTTGTCAAGAAAGTGTCCCAATTCATTATCCTAGGTGATACCTTATACTATTGACGTATCAAGGGGATATTACTGTTGATGGTCAAAATAACACAACATTCAAAAAGAATATTTCTATGCTATTTCTCTTAAGAAAGATAAATGATCTAAAACCACCTATCCTCCAAGGTCTCTAGATTTGGTTCTCAACTGTTCTATCATCATTCAGTGGTTCATGCAACTATAATGTTCAAGGGGCGATTGCTAGTAAATGGGTACAAATTGGGTAGTGCAAAGTAATTTATCATGGGGGTTTTAAATAAATAGAAAAAATAAAATCAAGGCTTAGAACAAAAAAATGTGAACAAAAATTCCTGTAAGTTCAAACATGTAATTCTTATAATGAGAATTTCCCAATTAACTAAATACTGTAGAATGACACAATTCATGAAATGATTCATACTATTGCATCCATTCACAGCGCAGATTTAAAACATGTAACCATTCATCATCACTTCATTTTAGAATCAAATTCCACTAATAAAACACCACAAGCTCATTACCAAAATTATATTCAGATCAATAAACAAAGAAATATTATCCATAGATAACATAATAAACAGTTTTAAATTTGGAATATTCTATTGATTTTCATCAATTAAGAGCCATTTATGCATAGCAAAATCCACTGGCATATGGAAAACCATTGTCTATCAACATTACCGTTAAAATAACAAACTTTTGAAAATAAAATACTTGCATTAAAAGTTGTTAAATTGTTCAAGTGTTGCATAAAGCTATAAAATAAATTGTATCTATTCTTTAGGTAGCCAATTTGACTTCAATCAGTCAAACTTTACAATGAGGCAAACATTTTAACTTATAGAAAGAATTAACATCAATCTCTCCTATCAAAAATCACAATCCACGAATTTGGGGCCCAAATCCACAATTATAGGGATACCCCTAGTTAAGTCTGAGTCCTTTCTTTGCTGAAATTGCTATAGCTAAGAGGTAAACCTTGTGCCAATTTAGTCAAAATTTGACTAGGAGTTCTAGCTTTACTAACTGCTAATCATCATGCCCAGTCTTTGGCTAATCAAAAATTGATCTAGAGTTGTCGGTCTATTTCAAAAATTGATCTAGAGGTATTGTTGTCCATAGGGTGCCTAGAGTTGGCTGACCTTGTTGATTCCATCCCTTTTCAAAAAATGGAACATTCCCTTGCCACTTAGCTACTTTTAGCTATTTTGGACGCCTTTTTTTTGAAATAATCATCTGTATTACTAAAAATCTATCGTATTTTTTCCTCTTCAGGTGCATCTACCCACCCCACCTTGAACATTGCTCTTTCATATTATGTGGTGGTGGTTGTATATATATCTTGTAGCTAGGTAAAATTCTCGATAGTGTCTCTTACATAAAAGCTAATGTCCATAAGATTATCCAGAAGAAGTCCTTCATCATCATCTCCTCCAATCTATTATTCCACTGATATTTCATTTCTTGTAAATAAATTAAACCAACACCTGGCGAAGCCCCTTTACCAATCATTTCATCAATAATCCCCTTTACAACCTTTCTTTTGTCAAACAAATATTGTTGAGCCTACTGCAATATTCTTCAATGTTCCATGAGGACTTCTATTTGAAAGATTAGTATATTCATACATTTGTCAAGATAACCAAAATATTGATCTTCCAGAATGCGATATTCAATCACATCTGCCTTAGGAAGTTTTTTCAATATTTTCAAATTTTGCATATGCTCTACATATTTATCCTCTTCAGATCCTAGCAACTTAATATATTCCCCTAGGGACTTGATCAAATCACCTACCTCCTTATAATTTATGGAACTAATAGTAAATGTTTTTTCTATATCCTTCTTAATAAGGTCAATCCATTTCTCCATCATATTTTATTTTCTCTTCATTTCAGTTAGCTAATCCACCTCTTTGTGACTCATTAAAATAGGAATTTTGGATGGTGTTGGCTGCTGAGTAGTGGATGTAATCAACTCTTATAGAAAACCTTTCATCTTCCCTACCTGATCCTTAATCTCATTCTTAGTTTGCTTGTCCTCAATTAGTCATGACTTGGTAGTTGTAGTCATGATATCAATGAGATTTATTTGTTTATTTCTTGTATGCTTACCCAAATTGATAGTGCTTACTTGATAATCTACATCTTATAGCCCCCTATCATCCTTATTATCCATTGGGGTAGCAATGTTAGTACCAAGTCTCCATCATCAGTAAGCCTTGTAGAATGAATATCACAAGGATTCTTTTTAGGATTTACATTGTCTATTTCCTTTACCATTTCATCCCACATCACTGGATGAGCTTGACCTTGTTGTCTCTTCTCCAAATTTAACTTAAGCCAAGTGGGAGTAGCTAACAGAGTTGTTACCTATTGAGTACTAGGAGGTGTTGATGAAGGAGGTGTAGAAGAAATTATCTCCACGGTATGCTCAAAATAAGTCTATTGTTGTTCTTCTTGTTCTTTCTACTACCTCTCATGTTCCATTTTCTCATTTTGAGCTCTAATTTCTTCTATCTTTTTCATCTCTTCTTCCAATTGTGTAGCCTCCTCTTCATACCTTAATCTCTACTACTCCAATTCCATTGCATGGAGTTCCTCTTCTACTACCATGTCTTGCTCAGCTTTCTCTTATTGTTCCAACTCTCGTGCATGAGACTCTTTCTTATCTCTCTTATGGGATTTTGTAGCCTCTTTCTCCTAAACTATCTCTTCATATTTATTTTCTTCTTCTTCTTCACTAGCTAGTTCTTCAACAACTTTCTTTTTAATAGCTTCCAATATTTCCTTTTGTTCATCTTCAGTCAAAACATCATTCATTGCAGCCTCATCCCAAAGGCTTCCTTCCTTGAACCTAATCTCTTCTTCTCCAACTTCTTCTTCAGCTCTCTTGATATATTCTTCACATTTATCCTTTTCTTCCTAAAGTGGAGTTCCTTTAGAGTCCGAGGACACAGGTGAATATATCACATCAATCATATGGGGCCTCTCTTCTTCGACAACTATTGTTTCTATAGTCATTGTTGCAGTAGGAGGGGTGTCCCTAGTTTCCAAAGGAATAGTAGAAGGACCTTCTCTAAAAACTTGTTCTCCAGGGTATACAATAGTTATAGGTGTAGCACCAATACCTAAAATAAACCCTACATCAGCAACTTGATAGGAAACATTAGCTTTTTACAAAGCTTCAATAACCTATTCCATTGAAATTTCTTCCTCCATCAGGGAAAGTTCTTATGTGGCTACAACTATTTTCTTTAATCTCTTTTACTACCTTGTTTCAGTGGAGGAAGTAGGTTCACTGCTAAAATCCTTCTTCCTCGAATCCTTAACCCCAGGTTGCTTTAAATGGATATTAATCCATTTCAGGCTTCTATCAACCACTACCTACATGATACTTTATGAATATTAGTTTCCTCCTTTTCCATCCAATTGATTGGATCCAAATCCTTGGTTGCCACTTTATCCATTTCATAATGGGGATCAAGAGTGATCCCATCATTAGTGGTGTCATATGGTATGTCCCCTTTAACTTTGAAGTCTCTCATTTGGGGAATAGTTGTTAGGGTTAGAGATGGTAGATATCTAACAATTAAATGGAGATTTGAATAATAAACAGAGAAACTAAAACATACACAGAATAAACCATAACACAGAAAATTTAACCTGGTTCACCCAATCTGGGCTACATCCACCAAACTGCAGCCATCCAATAATTTTATTATCCAGTGTAAAACCTATTACAATCTTGCCAATAATTGTGTTTTTCCCCATACTGTAACCCCCATCCCAACCCCTTTTAACAAGCTTGTAGAAGCTTCCAGAATTAGGGTTTTACAAAGTCGGTTTTCTTTCTTTTTCGGAGATTTTTCCTTTTTCGCTGACGACGCAAAAAAAATGGCAAAAAGTATTCCATGGGCTATACAGTATAGCATGATCAGTCACCACATACCAACAATCTCCCACTTGGAGACTGATTAGGCTCCACACCATCATAACCTCCCACTTGGAGACTAATCCTGGACAACACTACTGCACTTACAGCTCCCACTGGAAATAAGGACCTTGGACCCTGCTGCTTTGTTATACTTGAATTCAACTTTGAAGGCCAAACAAAGCTAAGGGGAGCTCAGCTTCTCCCTTGGCACCGCCTTCGTAAACATATCCACTAGATTGGCATCTGTATGAATCTTGGCCAGCTTGACCTGTCCATCTTCCAACACCGACCGAATGAAATGATATCTCAATTGTATGTGTTTTGTTTTAGAATTCAAGGCAAAATTCTTTACAAGATGTATAGCACTCTGACTGTCTGTAAATAAGTAATTTCCATCCTATTGTTTTCCCAACTCATCCATAAAAAGTTGCACCCATATCATCTCCTTTGCTTCCTCTGTGGTGGATAAAGCAACCACCTTTTGCAATCGAGAAATCCAACTCACTGTTGTCCCACCAACTGTAAATACATAACCTGTGGTACTTCGCCTGGTATCTATATCCCCTGCCAAATATGAGTCAACATAGCCCTTTAAATCAGTATTAGAGCCCCCAAAATATAAACACTTATTGGATGTACCTCTCAAATACCTGAGAATCCATTTTACTGCATTCCAATGCACAACTCCAGGATGACTCAAATACCTGCTAACAACTCCTACGGCATGTGTGCAATAGCTGGTCTAGTACATACCATGGCATACATTAAACTACCTACAGCTGAAGCATATGGTACCTTGGACATTTTTTCTTCCTCCTCTTGTGTCTTTGGACACATATCTTTAGTCAATTTAACATGACTAGGCAAAGGTGTGCTGACAGCTTTTGCATTCTCCATATGAAATCTCTGCAACACCTTTTCAACATAATTAGCCTGAGATAAAAACAATTTTCTATTTTTCCTATCTCTACAAATTTTCATACCAAGGATTTGTTTTGCTGCCCCAAATCCTTCATAGCAAAATATTTTGCTAACTGTTGTTTTAGCTCACTTATGTGATCCATGTTAGACCTAGCTACAAGCATGTCATCAACATATAAGCATAAAAATAATGTAGTTGTCATTATCCAACCTCTTAAAATAAACACAATGGTCAGAATTACACCTGTTGTAGCCTTGCTCAGCCATAAAACTGTCAAATTTCAAATACCATTGTCGAGGTGCTTGCTTCAAGCCATATAAACTTTTCTTCAATCTGCACACTAGTTTCTTCTTACCTTTGACCTCAAATCCTTGTGGTTGTTCCATATATATTTCCTCTTCCAAATAACCATGGAGAAAGGTTGTTTTAACATCAAGCTCTTCTAAATGAAAATCTTCAGCAGCCACAATACTTAAAAAAATATGAATAGAAGTCATTTTAACAATAGGAGAAAAAATCTCATCAAAATCAATACCCTTTTTCTGTGCAAATCCCTTTACAACTAATCTGGCTTTAAATCTTTTCTTACCTCCATCCTCCTCTTTCAGCCTATAAATCCATTTGTTTGGTAAAGCCTTTTTACCTGCAACTTGCATAAATCCCAAGTCTGATTTTCCAATAGGAGTCCATTTCTTCTTTCATTCCATGCTCCCACTGAACCTTGGTATCCACTGCATAGCTTCATTATAATATTCTCGTTCACCAAAGACGTTAACGAATAGTATACAAAGAGGGAGAGAATCTGTCTGGAGGTCTACTTACCCTTGAAGATCGTCTAACAGGAGTTTGTGGTATTTGTTGTTGCTGTTGTTGCCCAGCATGAGGAACCACTGAAACATCATTGTTGGGAGTATCATCCAACACTACATAATCTTTTTCTTTCTTCTCATGCTGAAGCAACAGATCTTTGTACAACACTTTCTCATTGAATTTGACATCCCTGCTTCTCACAATTTTCTAATTTTCAAAATCCCAAAGCCTATAACCAAATTCATCAATGCCATATCCAAAAAATACACATTTCTTTGATTTTGCATCAAGTTTGGTTCTATTTTCAGAATCTACATGTGCAATGCTTCACAACCGAAGGTCTTGAGAAAAGAATAACTCACCTTCTTACCCTTCCATGCTTCCTCTGGAATACCACAACCCAAAGGATTAGAGGGACCTCTATTGATTAAATAAATAGTAGTGTTTATAGCCTTTGCCCACATTTTTAAAGGCAACCCAGCATGCAATCTCATAGTCCGTGCATGCTCCATTATTGTTTTGTTCATGTGCTCAGCCACTCCATTTTCTTGTGGAGTCCTTGGAAACATTTTCTTCCTACGAATACCATTAGAGGAACAATAATCTTCAAACTCTTTACTGCAATACTCACCACCATTATCATATCTAAGACATTTTAGCTTTTTACCCGTCTCATTCTCAACCAAGCTTCTCCATTTTTTAAAAGTTTCAAATACATTAGATTTATGCCTAAGGAAATAAATCCATACCTTCCTAGTTGCATCATCAATGAATGTAACATAATACAAAGAGCCACCAAGAGAAGATACCTGGGCTGGTCCCCATACATCTGTATGCACAAGCTCCAATTTCTCATCTTTCTTTTGCTTCCCATCCTTGAGAAAACTAACTCTCTTTTGTTTTCCATAAACACAACTTTCACATAAATCCATATTAACACATTTTATACCTGGTAAAACATTATTTGAATGAAGTAATTTCATACCTTTTGCACTCATATTCCCAAGTCTATTATGCCACAATGTTGATTCAGAGTCCACAACAACTGTATGATCTTTGACCTGCTTAATTGCAGCAATTGTTCCTGAAGATTGACTCTTTTCTGTAACAATTAAAGTAGAAGGAACAGTATGACCTGTACAAAGATATAAGGTGCCTACTTTCACACCTTTTGCTACTACTAAGGCACCCTTTGTGACCTTCCAATTTTTATTACTAAATGTAACAACACAACCTTCATCATCTAGTTGCCCTGCTGAAATTAAATTTCTGATTAACTTTGGAACATGCCTTACCTCACGTAGTAGCCAATGATTCTCATTCTGCAACTTAATCTTGATTCTTCCCTTTCCAACAATCTGACAGGGTTCGTTATCTTCTAAATAAACCAGCCCAAAATCCCCTTGGACATAATCAAGAAAATAACTTCTGTGGGGTATGGCATGAAATGAAGCCCTGAATCTAACACCCAAGAATCATCAACATTATCAAGGGAAAGAATCAAAGCATCCTCATCAGATTTATTACTTACCACATTTGCCTCTTTGCTTCCTTTCTTGTTGTCTCCATCTTTATTTTTGAGACCAACAATCTTTCTTCAAATGACAGGCTTACCACAGTACCAAGAATCCCTCTTGTCTCTAGATTGGGACCTTTTGTCCTTGATTTTCCTGCGTGACTTCCCATGATTTCTAGAATTGTTTTCCCTCTCTTTGTTCCCTACCAGATTCAAAACACGCCGATGTGGATGTTCCACCCGAGCTTTTCCTACTAATTTCCTCGCTCAAAATAACACCAACAACATCATCAAACTTCAATGTATTCAAACCAGAAACAGAATTGCTAACAGCCATTACCAAGCTATTCCAGCTTTCAGGCAAAGAACACAGAATCAAAAGAGCCCTAACTTCATCAAAGTTTACTTTTAGAGAGGTTAATTGACTGGTGACCGTATTAAACTCATTCAAATGATCAGTAACTGACCCACCTTCTACCATTTTCATATTAAATAAACGCTTCATAAGAAATACCTTATTCGAAGCGGAAGGCTTTTCATATAACTTCGCCAGGGTTTCCATCAAATCTTGAGTTGTCTTTGCTGTTGTAATATTGAATGCCACTGATTGTGCTAGGCATAGACGAATACTGCCAAGAGCCTTTCTATCCAAGATCTCCTAGTCCTCATCTGAGATTTTGCAGGTTTCTTGGCTTTCCCTTCCAATGGCCGCCATAAATCCTTCTGATAGAGATAGTCCTCCATCTGCATCTTCCATAACTGATAGTTCTACCCATTAAACTTCTCAACCTTCTTACCCTTGTGTGCCATTGCTCCCACTCAACCATGAGACTCCCACTAAGCCATGAGACTTTCCTATAGATGATAATCGAAACACAACTCGCTCTAATACCACTTGTTAGGGTTAGAGATGGTAGATATCTAACAATTAAATGCAGATTTGAATAATAAACAGAGAAACTAAAACATACACAGAATAAATCATAACACAAAAAATTTAACATGGTTCACCCAATCTGGGCTACATCCACCAAACCACAGCCATCCAATACTTTTATTATCTAGTGTAAAACCTATTACAATCTTGCGAATAATCGTTTTTCCCCATACTGTAACCCCCATCCCAACCCCTTTTAACAAGCTTGTAGAAGCTTCCAGAATTAGGGTTTTGCAAAGTCGATTTTCTTTCTTTTTCAGAGATTTTTCCTTTTTGCTGACGATGCAAAAAATGGCAGAAAAAGTGTTGCCCCAACCCCCACTTCTCGGGGGCTGCCACCATTGAACCCCCGCCCGGGGCCCGGCCCGGCCCCAGACCCCAGTGAGGACGAGGGGCCAAGGTGTACAGTATAGCATGATCAGTCGCCACATACCAACAATAGTGAACCTCTCATATCCCCTTTTCCTTAATTTAAATTGATCTTGTAGGCTGGCCCAAAATTCTTTGAGAAGTGGTTGATGATGGGGAAATTGTGAAGCACATGTACCATACATTTTCTTCTTAGGATCTAAATCTTTCCTGGTTGTATGATATTTTAAATTCATGGACTGAAACTCACCTGTTGCTATCTTAATTTCTATTGAAGAGGAACAAGCAAAAAACCCCAATTGCATTGGGAATGAGTGCTAACTAGCCTTGTGCTATGTAGAGAATTTAGCATTCACCTTGGTTGCTTGACGAGAAAACTCCATTAGGACCCATCTATCACCAAAACACCTTGGTAACTTAAAAGTGTGCTTGTCAAACCCAAACAATCTGAATTATTTGGATTTTGGGTATTGGATATAAACCAATATCCCCACTCTTCAATAGACTCCATTTGCTCCTGGGACAACTTGAAACCAACATCACTTGTGAGCTGAATAATGATAACATATAAAAATACATCATTTACCCTTTTGAAGTTCCTTTTTGTTGTCTTCAATTCCAGCTAGTCATAGTGCTCCCATACTTTCTTCTAATCTAAACCATCATCCATTGATCCCATAGTAGTTAACCTTAGAAACTATCTCATTCTTTTAGCACAATAGATTACATATGAAGACATGTAGAATGTCTTGGTTTTTATTACTTTCAATAATTGATCATGGATGTTGTCTAAAATTATTTATCCCTAATCCATGTATTGTGATCCTTCCAAAATAAATTCAATAAATGGAAACATCTAGTTCTCAAAGGTACGAGAGTCTTCCTTTCCAAAAAATCTAGCTAGCAATGTGACCATATCACCAATGTCTTTCGAGAAATTAGACCTCTTGGATTTAGGTGGCATCTATTTTACTAGTTTCTTCTTTGTATTACACCATCTTTTGTTAATGAAATTTTTGTTTCCTTCCTCATCCATTGCCCAGTGTTTAAGTGCATCAGCTTTAGACATAATCTTTGGGTCAGCATAAGGAGGAGGATAAAAAACTAGTCTAACCATTGTTGGGGTTAAATCAATGATCACATTGCCTTGTGAATCAATGCACTGCCTTTGAGTGATATTATAAGTTTTTGTAATATTTGAATGAACTCCAGACATTTCATAGCTATAGGGAATGTAGCCACATGTGCTAGCCTGAAAGTAGCAATCCTCTTTGTCCTTGGGGAAGCATTTTCTAAAAATGTATCCTCACAAAACTAGTTTAAATCAATATGTCCTACAAGCGTGTTAGTAATCCTCATGACCTCAGAACCAAACTTATAGGGTACTAGGGTCCCCTAGAACATGTACTTCATTGTAATAGGAACCTATTCTAGTTTTATCTTTTTAACTCTTGCTCCTTTTGATGTTTCTTCACCAAGAACTTCTTCCTCTGAATCAAAGATTTGTTAATCACTTGCAATACTAGTAGTTATCAGAGAAAGAAGGGACATGTGAAGAGAATATTAGCATAAGCATTCATATTAAATCCCCATTCACTCAAGATAAATTGGGAAATGATTTGGAACTGGAACCAAAGGAGTGAACAAGTGTGAGAAACATCCCAAGTTATGATCCCAACCATAGTTCGAGAGTTGGAATTGGGACATGGTTTTGAATTGGACCTTTGGAAAACAAGCAACGATAAGTCAACCCCGAGTTTTGATCCCAAAATTTTGTTGGAAGTAAAAATTGGGATAGCACTAAATAGTGTAACCAAAAGACATGTCAAGGGTTTGGTGCCCATCCAAAATCCGATCCCGATGGATATGTGGGGATTGAAATTGGGACACTGGTTGATACATTGTCAAAACCTTTGAATATTTTTCAAGTCACAACCCAAACTTCAATCCTGATGAAACATCAGAAGTCAGAATCAAAACAAAACCAAGACCTAGACCCAATCAATGGCTTAAGTAAATAGTGCAGTCTAATCCTGATTTCGATAGAGTTGTGGGAATAAGGATCAATGCAATTAGCAAATATAAAGGCATCTAAATAAATATAATAGAACCTCTAAACGTGCCATCAGGATCAGGCTATGATCTGTAATGGTCCAAATTTTAAAATTTATCAAATTTAACGCAAACTTGACCAGGTGGTATGGAAACCATAGGTAAACTAGGGCACGATGGGAACAAAAAATCCCACAAATGAAAGACAAAACAAAAGGTGAGAAAAAAAACACAAAAAACCTAAATCAAAACAAGGAAAAATGAACCAAAAGGTTCAAGAACAAAGAAAAGAGCACTGATGGGTGCCAAGAAAAACATAAAACAAATGAGAAAGAACAAGAGATAAAAGAAAGCAAGAAACCAGAAACATGAAACAACAGACAAGACAAACATAAGAGAACCAAAAAAAAAGGGAAAACATAAAAAAAGATACCTACCTCCAAACACAACTAGAAATCTAATATCATGACAAGAAATCCAAGCGCTACCTCAAACCCTACCCCTTAGCACTACTCTGGTTCACTTTGTCGAAGTCTAAAAGCCAAAATGAGAGAAAACCAAGGAGCAACAACAATAAAAACTCGCTTGCACATGCGAACA
This sequence comes from Sequoia sempervirens, assembly GCA_007258455.2. Taxonomy (NCBI): domain Eukaryota; kingdom Viridiplantae; phylum Streptophyta; class Pinopsida; order Cupressales; family Cupressaceae; genus Sequoia; species Sequoia sempervirens. The sequence continues at coordinate 149,012,790 of VDFB02168118.1, read as the reverse complement.
GGTGTCTATAAATTCGGGTTGGTTAAACCTCAAGATCGAGGAAGAGGTCATAAATACACCATCATAAGAATGAATGCAAGCCGGAGTGGAGATCGAGAAAGGACATGACACTGATCTTTCAAAGAGTACAAAGTTCTAGAAAAGGTCTGAAATCTAAATCTTGAAAAACAAAGACAGACATGGGAATCGGGATCAGGATGGTACTTGGAACAACAACTTTAGAAAAGTTCTTGGTTCTAGTTTCGACCAAATGTTTGATTTCTAGAAAGACAAAGGGAGTCAGAAATCGAGATTGGGATGCAAGTAAAAACAAGAACTTTGGAAAATTTCTTGGTTCCAATTCCGATCCGATGTCCAATTCCAAAATAAGAAAAAACACACAAGGAAGAGAAGTAGAAGTTAGGATCAGAATGAAAATAATAAGTTACGCATTTGAGAGTGTAAGGTGACGATTCTGATTTGATACTTCAATTTGATAGAATAAAGAAAACAAAAAACAAAGCACAGGGATCAGGAAAAGAACACAAATAGGAACTTGAACTTTGGAAAGTAGCAAGTGTGAGTTTTAGTCTAAAACCTAAAACCATTCAAACAAATGAAAATAAGTACTTAGGAGAAAAATACAACTCCTAAGGCCCAAACAAGAACACCAAGGATAAAAACAACAAAAGGGGGACCCATTTTAGCCAAAAACAAAATGGGGTGGTTATGTAGGTATAAAAATTATTACAATGTCTCAACCAAGAGGAAGCCTTGACCATGTTAATGGATGTACACAAAGGTATTTGTTGTTCACATCCTAGTATTATGACCTTATCTAAGAAATTGTTGAGGAAGGGGTATTACTAGCCAAACATGGAATGGGAGGATCATCAATTTGTGAAGAAGTGTATGTAGTGTCAATATCATGTAGACCTTATCCATGCACCAACTCAAGAACTCCAACTAGTTGTTACACCTTGGCCTTTCTTGTAGTGGGACTTGACCTTATAGGAAAGATTACCCCACATCATCTAATGGTCACAAATTCATCATCACAGCCACTAATAACTTTAGCAAGTGGGTTGAAGCTATCCCTATGAATTACATCATGATGAAACAAATATCCGAATTTATCTTGAACTACCTTATTTTTCCCTACGATGTTCTACAACCCTTATCTCAAATAATGGAGCACCTTTCAAAAATCAAGATATATGAGATTTATGCCAAAAATTCAACATCCAACACCAATTCTCTACTCCCCATTACCCCCAATGCAATGGTCAAGTTGAGGCATCAAACAAAACCATTCTAAAAATCCTTAAGAAGATGGTGAATTAAGTTGGTCATGAATGGCATCTACAATTGAATAACACCTTATTGGTCTATAGATCTAGTGTCCACACACCAATAAGTGTAACTCCATTTTCCCTAGTCTATGGATCTAAATCCATCCTACCCATTGAAGTCGAGCTCCCATCATTGAGAGTGTCATTGCAAAATATAATTAATGATGAAGAATACAAGGTTTCTTGGTTGAACGAGTTAGATTTCTTGGGTGAGCATCATCTTGATGCCTTGAATCATTTGTATGCATACAAAAATTGACTAAGAAAGAGCTACAACAATAAAATAAAGAGCCAGTCTTTCTAGGTAGGAGATCTCATCCTGAAGTAGAATTAAGAGAACATGCTAGATCAAGATAGCAAAGAGAAGTTCGAGTCTAATTGGTTAGGAAAATTTGTCATCACATCAAGCTATGGTTCAGGAGCATATCAGTTATCAACACCTAAAGGAGAACCCTTGCAAGAACCCATCAATAGTTTGCATCTAAAAAAAATAGGCCTAGGATTGAAGGGTATAAATTGGAAAAATACAAAAATATCAAAAAATTAAAAAAATCCAAAAAAATAAGAAGGATTAAAAATAGTAAAGAAAAAAAATCATCCTCTAGTGAAAACCACTTCAATGGCACTTTGGGAAAGTCCTTGGTGAAAGATTGGAAAATAGGTGGCTTTTGTAAATAAGCACTCTCCATCCATCATTAGCTCGTTGACTTATCTTTCTTCACCATCTATCACATTCTTTTTTCGCATACACTAATCCTATTTATTCCATCACCCATCCACATCTGTATCATAGCTGGATGTTATGTAAGTATCATATTCCCCTTTAGTACTACTTGGCATATTCCTAATGTTAGTTTTTCCTACCTATATTAAGGTAGTCTATCACATCACACTGGGGGAAACTTTTCTATATTTGCATTGGATTTGGTTCATGTAAATCTTAAGGTTGTTCTTGAAATCTCTCAAAAAGTCCCAATTTTTTTGAAAACCTCCTCAAAATCCAAAAACATCAAAATCTTATATAGCCCAAGATCCAAACACATTTGAAAAGTTGTAAAGTAAAAAATCCAAAACATCCAAATAACATCAAAAAATTAAAAAAAATACCTTGTTGATCTATATTGTGTCTGAGCTTGAACATAGAAAAGGCCATCATCGATGTGCTCTCAAGGCATTAGGTTAGTCTTTAGGAGTCTATTATAATAAAATGACAACCCATCAAGTGTTAATATCTCATCAATAAATAATTACTGGTCAAAGTCAGTCAAACTGCATGGCCTCTAAGTGCATAATATAGGCAAGGCTAATCTTTGATAAGACCTCAAGGCCCTAGGTTAGTCCCTCTTAGGTCTTGGTCAAAACTTAGAAAACACAAAATCATTTGAAAACTTGAAAAATCAAAAATATTGGAAAACATTTTAAAAATCCTAAATAGCCTCACAATACCAAAAACCCAAAACATTCACATATACCTAAAAAAGTTCAAAAAGAGCCTTAAAAACATTGTAAAATACCAAAAACATTGAAATATTCCAAAAAATTCCAAAGCCACCCATCCCATTTCGCTTTCACCCATAATAAACTTCCATCCATAATAAATCAATCATCATCAACAACCTTTGGTAAAGCAAGTGGAAAAAAGTATGAGAATTCGTGAAGTGTGAACCTAAATGTGAAAATATAAAGTCTAGATCATGATTAAATGAGTTGGTAATGTTTGTATCAACAACCTATCAAACAATTAGCCTTATTCAGAACATCTAATAATCATGTCCTAGGATGCATCCTTCCTACAATGGACATCATCACCATAAATCACCTTAACTATGTTGCTTTGGAAACAGATATAGACAACATTAACTGTTTGTTTTGATCTTTTCTTATGGTTTATATTTTTGACCCATTCTGAGGATCTCTCCATTTTTTTTATCAAAACCATTTAGAGAAAAAGTAATGGGGCATCGATCATTATATTTTTTTTGATGTGCTTTTGGGATATTCTTGTAAATTAATCTTGGCAAATACTTACTTGGTTGTGTGTAGGGAGGATGTTTTGAATAGATTGTTGACTACTACATATTCTTTGGTCTGAACTTTTCTAAACTTCTAAACTACATTCTAATGAGGATTTTGTAGGTCAAAGTGTGAGCAAAGATTATCTTATCTATTTACAGAGTGAAATTCAATCGCACTAGATACAAAGTAATCCTAGTTATTGATACCTTGATGCATCATGTCTATGTGTTATATCAAAAATAAGGAATGAAATGATGAAGTATCCCAATTATTGATACAAGCAGAACATCAATCTTGTCACCATATCTAATAAAGTTTCAAAGACTCATAGACTTGTTTGAATTCTAAATCAATCTCAAAATCAATGGTTAATCTATCTGTCTTATTCTTCTATCTTCTTTGTGTGCTAACATGGTATCATGATACTCAACAAAAAATAATAAATGCATACATACAACATCCATAAACCATCAACATACATACATCATATCATAATCATATCATAATCATATCATAATCATCAGCATGATATCATCATATGGGAAATAAACAAAATAAAAATACATCCATTTCATAGCATGTCATATGGAAATATATTGAAAAAGAGAATAAACCATCCATCACATTGCCTCCATAACATATATCATACATTGCATATCATATAAACATCACATCATAAATCATACATCACATCATATCATATGCATAAATAAAGGAACACATCCATAACATAAACATTTGCATCCATCCATAACATGTTCATCCATACATAAACATAAAGCATGAAATAAATGAAACATCACATCAAAATGATAAAACATCATATCATAATTGAGTCGAGCCATAGCATATATGTCTCATCAAAACTGGACGTCAAGATACAAAGTCAGAGTCAATGTGTCAATATCATCAAAAATAGATATACAAGAGGATATAAAACATAAACTGATGAATGGATATACACGTAATATATCAGGGTTGTACATCAAAAAGCATCTACAAAAGTGTGAGGCTATCCTCAAATTTTCCATTTTTCATGTTGAGACGAGTCTTGTCATTGGCTCCATAAGGGATGCTCAATTGATGGACCTCTTGAACTACTTGGCTTGACCTCACTCCCATGCAAAAATTTTGGGTAACACTACACTTTGGGAACCACCCTTTGGTACAAGGTTTTGTAATAGGATGCCTCTTCCATCACATATCCATTCACCTACACTATGACTTGGCCCTTTCTATGTGTAGCAATAGCCTCTAGTTGTTTCATTTGTCTAGTCTCCTAAGAAAGCTGGATTGTGAGTTGCTGGACCTATTGATGGTCCTGATCCCACTCAACAATGACTATTTGTACCTCTATGTTAGTTACATCCCATTCCCCATTAGTTGTTGTGTCTATTGTAATAGCTAATATCTCTGGGTTGTAAGTTCATGTATCTAGGCATCCTACGGATTGAGACCTTGTACGTGTTGTTGATGCTGCTTTCGTGGTGGTCCTAACTGCACATGCCCTGACACCTGTATGTCATGTGGCTGATAAGAGTGCCTATCTCTAAGCACCTATCCATCATGACCATCTCTATTATCTGACCATGTCCTCTACCTCTGCCATGTCCCTTACCCCTGTCAGGTACCTATACAATAGTGGGATTTTTCAAGTGAACTAGTGCAAACTATAACCACCATGTGTCATGTGTTACTATGGTAAAAACCTCATATGGTACCCTAGTATATACCCATGGCTATGCGACAAGCTATCTAAAATCATCAACTACCACCTAGGGTGGAATTTACTAACCCTACCCATTCTCTCTTTATCATATGGTCCCCTAGTATATACCCATGGCTATGTGACAAGCTATCTAAAATAATCAACTACCACCTAGGGTGGAATTTACTAACCCTAGCCATTCTCTCTTTTGGTTCAAGAAAATATAGCTTGGTAATCCTATAGAACAACATCCTCAACCTCCTTGAATTGACATGAAACCTGATCTAGAAGATACCTCTCGATCATGGTGCACTCATGACCCTAGATGTATCTAGTCTATCTAACGAAAAATATTTGTTGATGACCATCAAACCATGGTGGTACCTGCAACCAAGTCCTCCACCAAAAAATGACATATCACCAATAACCCATCTCCAGTACAAGAAACCTACTAGACCTATATAGTGTAGTGTGACCATAGCTCTATAATAGTATACTATGTGATCATCCGTGTCAATTTATTCCAATGCAACAATAGCTCTGAGCATGGTAATATGCTCCCAAGAGGCCCAAATGTGTAATAGTGTAACTGCAACTCTTATGCTTCATCCATCCATGTAGAAGACCTGATGCATATCATGATATAGAGATGCAAGTAGCACGTGGACCAAAACTAATAAATTCATGTCCCCTATCATCCTCAACTAGTAAATCCCCCAACTAGTGTTGAAGCATCTACCCCATCGATCTAGCACGAGCACCCTACAAATCAAAGCTCTAACAATCAAGTTCAAATATGGGGCCTATCCTCTATAGTCATCTAGGTCTATCTATGCAATCTCTATCTACTGGATATTTGTATCAAGTATGTCATAGCAAGCAATACTCCCAGTGTCCACATCGTAGATCACTCACTCATTGTGAATTAAAACTCACAAGATGTGCCAGACATCCTCTAGTGTCACAATCACCTCCCTAAAAGGCAGGTGTAAGGATGAGGTCTCGTTGTGCCACCTCTCAATCAAATATTTCATCAAGGCAAGGTGAGTCCTGATCTCAGGCATCTCTACAATGAAACCTAGCCCAATCACCCCAAGGAACATCCTTGTCGGATTAGTCAAATCCTGAACATGTGACAAAATTCCAGGTCTGCACTCCCTAGAATGAATTGACCCAATGATCTCCTACACAATCAAAGTGAACCACATCAAAATTTCCAAAAAACTTATATGATTTTAAGTTTTTGAACCCTAACAAGCTAAAGCACGTCTATTTTCGAAAGCACAACACTATTGACTGAGCAATGCTATGTCAAAAAGTAAAAAGTGATGCTATTTTTAAGAAAACATCAGTTTTTCAATAGACACACTGGATCTAAATATCAAAAGTGATGCTCCTTTCAAAATCGTGATGCTATTTGAATAGTGCTACTGAACCCTAAAATTGACTACAATGCTCTATGCAAAAGCACAACATATTTTCAAAAGAAATGATCTCGCTACCTAAGAAAAAGTGATGTTATATGCAATAGCATCGCTACTCCAACAAAAGTGCCACTGACTAGTTCAAAAGTGACGTTGATGAAGAACTTGTTTTGACAACTTTGACCTAACATTAATGACCTAAAAACTTGAAAAACAAGAAAAGTTTTGATTTGTTTACCAATGGTCCTACATCTGTTGTGAGCTAGTACTCTTGTACCCTATCTATGAGGTGTTATGGGAGCTCATGAGCCACAATTTTGCTAAGGTGTCAAAGAAAAAATCACAAAATATCTCAAAGGCTACAAGTCCAATTTACCTAAAAGTGACCCTTCAACCTACGTTTATTCCTAAAAATTAGGGTTTTTGCCCAAAATTGAGGGGAACAATGGCATTCTAATCCTGTTTCATTAATCTTTGAGCTATGGAGCATATTTTGGGGCATTTTGTATGTTTCTAAACTTGTTTTCATGTCCCAAAACCTATTTTTTTACTTGAATCAATGTTAAACCTTTGTCACAATATTGACCTGAAAATTGAAATTTTTTCTCGATCTCTGGAGGGGGTAGAGTACTAGCTTAATTTTTTCTACTAGGGAAAGAGTGGGGCATCCAAAAAGTTAGGAATTTTTTTAATTTTTGATCTATGCAAGCATTAATCCGAAAAGTGTCAGTCTTTGAACCAATGTAACATGTACCTCACTTCAAAGAGGGAAAAAATGTACACTTAAAATTGTCCTAACCGATATTGCACACTTGAATCCCATTACTAACACCATTTCATCCTAAATTCACCTCCTTTTCAATAGTTTAATTGGATGATCCTAGTTGTTTAATTAAATGCATTAGTTAATCCTACTAATCAAATGACCATTATTATTTTCCTAATTCGCCGCTTTCACACTAATTCTCATCTTATTTAATTAGGTAATGTGAATTATTTGATTAAATTGCTTATGTCCTCTCATTTACTTAAATAATATTAATTATTCAATTAAATGTCATTTGACCACCGTTCATTAAATAAATTAATTATTTAAGGGCATCATCATTCCACTTAACTTGCACAATTAAAACTTTGTTTTAATTATCTAATTTTCTATTTTCCCTCACCCTCCCACTTGCAAGCGAATATTCCCCTAGAATATTCCTCCATTTGAACTAAAAAATGGAATATTATTTTGTAACAACTTCCTATTTTTAGGAAGTGTGCTCCTTTGAATCAATGAGATCCATTGATTAACTCCTTGATCCATGTCAACTTGCATTATCATCCATTGATGAGAATAATTAATCCATGACTTTAGTTGTCATAGCTTCTCATACCTTGATTGATTGAATCAATCCTATCCATTGATTCAACATTTTCTCCTACAAATACAACCCATTTCTATGATAAAAGGATCCACTTCCATTTTATCAAAGTTATGCTACACATTTGAATACTCATCTTCATTCATCTTGCATCGATTTTAGCTTTTCTTCTACTTTTAGCTTTGTTTTCATCAATGGAGTTTGTTTAGTTGCCTATTTCATCAAAGGGATTGGGAAAGGGTTGGAATTCCATATCAATGCAACACCAATCCCCCAATGGGACAAGGTTTGAGGCATTAGAATACATTTTCATTATTCATTTCTTGTTGTTTATGTTTAATGACTTGCTTATTTACTGGTTTTCAAGTATTTCATTGGTATTATAGCTTAACTAGTTAAGTATTTCTTAGAATCTATTGGATATGGTGTATTTAGCTTGTGTTATTATTATAGCGATACTTGCAATTTTGAAAAACCATTGTGAATTTAAAAGATGTTTCTTTCTACTCATATTGATATTGTAACTCATATTTTCAGTGTAGAGACTAAAAAAAAGTACTCTAATACTTCATTTTCAAGCATCTTAAATGAAAAATATAATCTTTTAAACTATGTATGGAACTAAAAATCATTTAAATATTAATAAAAGAACATGTTTTTACCTTCATTGACCAATTCATGTTATGTGTTGATGAATATTTTGGATTTTTCCTATATTTTTATACTGAAACCTCTAAAACATGCATGATCAATCACTTGTGAAGCCTATAACTTATTATATATGTGTTGGTTATTCATTTGAAAAAATTATATTAGTTGATGTGGAAAAATATTTTTCTTGAGTGTTGTATGCAAATGATTTTAAACACTTAGTCGTCAACATTTTGGTGCATCACCTTATTATTCTTAGGTTTTCTAATTTCATGTTTCGTTTGCCCCTTTTTCTCAGTATGGAATAGTAGGATAGGAAATTAGTGAATTCCAATTGGAAGTAGCTCTCTATGGAGTCTGGTCTCCATAGTTTGAGCCACACTTAGGGAGATAATCCCATCATTCATGAGGTAGATGACTGATTCTTTCATCTTAGCAAGGGTGCACACTTTCATGACAATATGTATTATAATGGGTGT
>VDFB02168118.1:148946195-149003711 GCA_007258455.2 Sequoia sempervirens | reverse complement strand
ATGATTAGGTGGACATTATTTTACTACATCCAAAATTCAGACTTGGATTGAAAATTCCTAGGAATGAATCACCCTCAGAATGAGTACACTCTTTCTCCACATGCTTAATACCAAAGTTTTAGGTTTCTCGGTACCTGGTACTTCTTTGCAATGAACTTTGTTCCTGCATGAGATTCCAAAGTACATTGCTGAACTTGGTAATACCATCTGATTTGTTCACAACCTTAGTTTTCCTGATCATCCATACCCAAATATTGCATTATAATTTGCTTCTCTTGTAAGTGAAAGTTCCACACATTAAATCCCTTCAAAAACATTTATAAAAGTCTCATGAAAACAAAACATTATTAATAAATCATGTTAAACCATCATAATTATCACACTTTTAAAAATATCATATTCTCACATAATTATTCTATTCAAATTGTGTTACTGAACCTCTGGACCTTTTGGAAACATTAAACACTTAACTTTAAACTTAACATTGTCACTCAGTTCCCGGTACCCGATACTAGAAAATTTTCCCAAACCTCAAATTTTATCGGAACTTCCATTTTACAAGACTTTTTCTCCCGAATCGAAACATTGTACCTAAAAATTTGCAATAACAATTTTTACATCTTTGGATTCCCAGTACTTAGTCCCTAGTACTCGATACTCTTGAGTCACAGAATACTTAGAAATATTTCCTTTAACTTTTACCTTCTAGTGATCCCTTCCTCTAGCCAACACCTACCATAAGCATTAGTTTTCATTTTGTGTCCCCAAGCTTTACAATCTTGGGGCGTGTTGTGATACCACACAACAACTTGCAACCAATAAAACCAAATTTAAAAGAAATTCAGGATTAAATCACTTGCTCAAAATCTCAACTTATCTTTACCTAGATTTTGATATAAAGATAATAAAATTTCTCTCAAAAATACCAGTGTGTGCTTTAATTAATTCCAATTTCTAAAACTTGGTGAAAAAACTAGTTCATTGACATTGAACTACATAATTTGGTAATCCTCCCAAGCCAACCATGGATAAAGCCTTGTTTCCAATCAAGCATCCATAGCCTAGCAAGGTTATCTCTGTAATTCCCCCAAACATAGCTCTACTACCAGCTAGGCATCCATAGCCCAGTAGAGATATTTGGATAGCCTAAGGAGTTGAATTTTTCTCTTTTGATATTTCTTTCATACTCATTTTTTTATAGATATTGCAATATAAGCCCATTTCCTTCAACTTGTAGGAAATGAATGCTACTATTAGGTTGAGAATTATAGTGGTAGCAAAGGTTGCCTTTTGATTTTTCATTCAATACAAATCCCTTCATTGTTTCACCAATTCCCATAAACTCATTTAATTATTCCTTGTAAGTGTTACTTTCCAACTAAACTTTACCACCCTTGTGCAAAATCCTAGCTAACTATAATTTTCTATATGTTAAAAAATATGCATAAGTTAAAATTTAGTAGCAAACAATTTAGTCACCAAATTAGATCTAAATTTAGAACTATCGATTACCACCCTTCCATCTTTAATTTTATGGAAACCACTAAATATTTGGCTAGCAATTCTAATTTGATGGTATTGCAACACATTAATTCATTAGAGTTGCCATCATGATTCTTAATTCTGACCGTAATACTCTACATTTAATTCACATGCCTTAACACACACATATTATTTATTTTCAATTCCCAGATGTTGATGTGTGCTACCTTGCCGACTCAATTTTCTATTTTGCATTGCACACATGGAAACCTTCATGATAAATATGGGTCAATAAAATAAAATGAAATAACCACCATTAATTTTGAAATTGCTCAATTCATGATCTTCATACTAGAAAACTTCAAAGAAAATTTCCACTAATTTTGTGATAATTAATTTGATTTAACATTCCACTCTAGAGAAGCTCGTTAGGTTGCCATCTCAATTTTCATTTTCAATACTTCACTCCAGGAAACTATGTATCACAACTTCTTCACGATTTTCTATAAACTAAGCACTTCTCTTTCAAATTCTTCACATTTTTTTCCTTTCAATTATCATTTAACTTTCCTACTTTGCTTGCGCTTGCTTGCTTCTAGGCCATGGATACTCCAATTTGCTTAACCTATGTTTGCTGCTAGAATGGCTTCATGGGTCACATTACTACCTAGTTGCTTGGAATTTTTTTCTTTTTGTGGAATCCCAACTTTACTACACCAAATTTGTGCCTGGTTCTTGAAGAAAATTTCATTGAATCCAAAGCATACTACCGGCTAAATTCTGACTTGGCTTCACGATTCATAGCCTCGCTTCTAGATCTTGGATTCTCTTTTGAAGAAGTTCAGACAATTGCAAACCTAATAGTGTAGCCTAATTTCTTGGGGAACTTGGACTACATCCTGTCTATTGTGCACCCAACTATCAGGATTCCCTTTGTTGATAAAATCTCACTTTCTAGAATGAGGAGAAATAGTTCTTCTCTGGCATTTTTTGATTGGCCTCCATACCCCTGAATTTGGCGCTCACCAAGACAATGTCTACTTAGGATATTCTTCTCTCATAGACGAAGTGTCCCAGACTAACTAGCTAGCCACCTTGTTCCTTCAGCTTAACTCCTCCCTTTTTCTTTTTGCACTTTCATAGTGAGAATTTTTTGTATTTTCATGTATATACAAAATATACGCATATATCTGTATATATATATATGCTTCTCTGTACATAAGTGTGTATTTACTATGTATGATTTTGTTTATTTTCATTTCAAAGTGCAATGTTTCTAGAGTATTTAGATTTGCTCTCATGTGTGTGTGTTAAATTAAGTAGAATTTGTTAATGCAAAGAATGGAAGAGAAAGCAAAACAAAACAAACCCGATGAAAGCAAGGTAACTGTAACTAACTAAGAAAAACTACCCTAACCAACAATTAACCCTAACTAAGCAATTTACTTTAATATATATCACTATTTTTATAGTATTCTTCATACAAATTACAACAGGTTTATCTTTAAATTCAATTGAATAGGCTTCAACTTTCCTACTGCAATAATGAATTATCTTAATTTTTTTGTGTTTAATAAACATAAATTCAAAGGCATAATTACTAATAAATTAGCTTATATGTATGAAAATGACCTCATTAAAGGTTGATTGCACACACCGTCATAGAGTCTTCCATACTCTACCTTCTCCTAGCCCTGATTCATTGTTTTCTTCTTCATTTTGTTCAGTTCTAGGAATGGTTGTGTTCATTTCTTTATTTTCCTCCTCTTCGATATTCTTCGAGTCTTCAGCCTTGCCTTCACTTTTCACTTTGTTATATGAAGCAATAGCACAATTTACACTATCATCGAAGAAAGAGAAAGTAAAATCTTGATATTCTATGTTTTGCATGAGATCAAGAAAATTTCCCATTTTAGCTTGCAAATCTTCTATTTGTAGTGAAAAATACATGTCTTCCACTTTGTTTTCCCACTTTTCTACTTCATGATCATCTTCCATGTGTGAGAGGAATAATGACATCACTTTTGTTTCCTCATTTTTGGTGTGGTATTTCCAAGTCTCGACATTCTTTCCTATTGTGCGAACCCTTTTTCTAGAACCTAAAAAACAACATGAATAAATGAGTTAGACAAGGAATTACAAGCTAAAAGAAGGATTCCCCATAAAATCCATTTACAAATCAAACTTGGAACGAAAATAATGAAGAACACAATGCAAATGACAAAAACAAGATGAAATCCTAATTAGAAATTCAAACTCTCAATCCCATGGGGGAATTGGTGCCAATTTGATGTGAAAATTGGCACTTTCCCAATCCCTAAGATGCAAGCTTCGTTGATTGATGATGAAGAGTGATCCACTTTGAAGAAAGATGAAAACTCCAAGCCAAATCTACAAAAATCCTAGCTAAGAATTCAAATGATGGATGAGAATGGGTAAGTATTTTAGCATGGTAACTTTGCAATGTTTGTGGATGATCAAATGAAGATATGAGCCTTTCATTTATAGAATTTCAAGATGGATGAAAGTCCAAATTTGAGCAATGTAGGACTAACTTTCATCCAATGATATGGTGCCACTTGTCAAGCCATGAATGGATGAGGGATGTGCAAGATTTGGGGTTTGTGCCAATAAATGTAAATATTTGAAATTCAAATTTGTTGAAATGACATGTAAGAGGGAAGGGAAAATACAATAAATGCCACTTGGCTCAAGGCAAAGGACATGTAAGATGAATTTATTGCCTTGTTGGATGTACATGTTGACTTGGAATTTTTGAGTTCAAATTGAGAGAATATTCCAAAAGATGCCATGAGAGGGAAAATAGAGATTTAATAAATGAATTAAATCTATTTTCATGTGCAACTTGCATTATCTAGAGGATGTGACATGAGAATAGATTAAATTAATCAAGGGTCAATTAATTTAATAGGAGATTAGATGATGTGACTTATTTGACTTAGATTTATGGGTTTATTTAAATCAAATAAGAGGGGAATATGGTAAGAGGCTAATTAAATAAAGATTTTGATTTATTTAATTAGAAGGGATGATGCTAGATTAAATCAAATAGGGTTTTAATTTATTTAATTTAATAGATAGACTTTAGAGATTTAATCAAATAAATTGATTATTTAATTAAATAGGGATAATTAGATCAAATGGGTTGATTTAATTAACAAAAGGAATTGACTTAATCAAACAAAGTGGTTTATTTAATTAAGAGACGAATATTGATGAATTTAATCAGATAGGGGAATTTGATTAAATGGTTAGACCGATGGATGATTTAGGAAGAAACGATGTTAGTGAGTTAGGACCGAATGCATGATGTCAATCAGTATATTTTACGTGTCATTATCTAAAGGATGTGACATGAGATTAGATTAAATTAATCAAGGGTCAATTAATTTAACAGGAGATTAGACAATGTGACTTATTTGACTTAGATTTATGGGTTTATTTAAATCAAATAAGAGGGGAATATGGTAAGAGACTAATTAAATAAAGATTTTGATTTATTTAATTTGAAGGGATGATGCTAGATTAAATAAATTAAGGTTTTGATTTATTTAATTTAATGGATAGACTTTAGAGATTTAATCAAATAAATTGATTATTTAATTAAATAGGGATAATTGGATCAGATGGGTTGATTTAATTAACAAAAGGAATTGACTTAATAAGACAAAGTGATTTATTTAATTAAGAGACGAATATTGATGAATTTAATCAAATAGGGGAATTTGATTAAATGGTTAGACTGAGGGATGATTTAGGAAGAAACGATGTTAGTGAGTTAGGATCGAATGCACGATGTCAATCAGTATATTTTATGTGTCTACACCTATTTTCCTACAAAACCTTAATATTTTTTTCATAACAATTGTAGTTAACAAACCATGTTTATCTAGCAATTAAGTTCTTTACATTGTTTTGTTTCACTAGGGTTATTCACTTTATCAAAATTTGAAATTATTTTCATTAATGGTTCCTTTCTTCTAGCAGTCAAAACCTCTTCCATTAATGAAATCACTGTATGCATGGCCAGGCTTACCCTAGTAAAAAAAAATCGCTATCAAGCTCACCATGGTCAGTTGTATCATGAATTCTATACTCAGTGACCCTACCAAAGTTGAACAAACTCAAAGGATGAAATATTTGGTTAAGAATTCCCTGGATTTTCTCAACTTCCATGTTCTTATCACTAGCTTGCATATCCTGCCATCTTATAAGAAACTCTCAAAACCTAGAACTAATATTGATTCCAAACAAAACTAAAGGGAAAGATATGAGGCCCTCCTTCAAGCACCAGATCTTGTTGATCACGATGTTAGTCATATACCAAAAATGTAGATAAATCCTCACAAGTAGACTATGAGAACCTATCTTTACTTGAAAGACTGAACCGGGACAACCTAAATCTTCAAAATGACTCAACTTAATCCCAAGGCTTGTTTAAGTCAGGTCTTAACCATACTAGGTTTGCATCAGGGTTCGTTGTGGCGATGTTATAAATCACGAGGGGTAAATGGTAATTTCTATTTCTAAAAGGAATCATAAGGTTTGGTGAAATATATTCTCGACCTGATTCTTAGACAATTCCATGAAATCAAAAAATATGCAATAATATTTCATGAATTCCAAACAAATTTGCTATCACTTAAGTAGATTTAGCTTTAAGCATTCAACAATATAATGGAAACAAAATATTTGCAATAAATTTCCATTCATTCATCTATTTTTTGGTATATTTTCTGAAATTTAAACATCTAGTCTAGAATAAAGCATCAAAAATACTTGCAAAGTAAATTTGCTCCTAGGTATTATCCATGCATGCCCCAAGAATTAACCAAATCAAAGCAAACCACTCTATACTTCACCAAATTGCTTCTCAGCTAGGTATAGAATATTTGGTGTGAGCTTTTAAAGAAGGGGGTTTAATTTAGACATTGGGTAGGTTTTGTATGTACCCTTATATGGTGCAGTATAAAGTCTTGTCCAACTAAACAAACAACTCGCTACAAAAGATAATAGTTGGTAGCTTTCAAACTAGCTTTGATATTGATCGGTTCTATGTGAATACAAGTTTTTAATCTAGAATGATTCAAAAAAGGGAAAAATAACAAAAATTAAAGAATTTTTGGCTCTTCCGACATCCAAAATTTTTGAAATTAACTTTAAAAAAAACATCTTTAGGTATTTTATAGGAACAAGACACAAGGAATATATGACAAATACATGAGAGGAAATCCAAAGGATGAATCATGTCAAGGAACATGGAATATACAACTAGGAAGAGAATTGATAACAAAGTTAACAAATGTCAACCTTCCTTAGCACATTGAAATCTTTCGGGTCTTTTATCTTCTTATTATTAGGGTTCCATCTTGGAACCAAACAAACCTACCCAAAAAAATGTAGGAACTTTCCATATATTAAGAATGATTAGGTGGATATTTGGTTCCTACATCCAGGTTTACATTCAGATTCAACATTCCCAAGAATGAATCACCCCCAAGAGTGCCCTCTTTCGCCACATGCGTAATACCAAGGTTTCCAGTTTCTCGATACCAGATGCTTCTATGCAACGAACTTTGTTCCTACATGAGCTTCCAAAGTGTATTGTCGAACCTGGTAACACCATCAGATATGTTCACAACCTTAGTTTTCCTGACCGTCCATACCCAAATATTGCATTACAATCTGCTTCTCCTACAAGTAAAAATTCCACACATTAAATCCCTTTTAAAATATTCATAAAACTCTCATGAAAATAAAATCATTATTAATAAACCATCATAAATATCACACTTTTAAAAATATCATATTCTCACATAATTATTCTATTCAAATTGGGTTACCATACCTCCAAAACTTTGGGAAACATTAAAAATTTAACTTTAAACTTAATATTGTCACCTGGTACCTGGTACCTGATACTAGCGAATTTTCCCAAACCTCAAATTTTACTGGAACTTTCATTTTACTAGACTTTAGCTCCCAAATCAAATATTTGTACCTAAAAAAATTGGATTAACATGGTATTAGAGCCTTGATTTGCAGCCCCTTCTCATATTTTTGAGAAAATCAGTGCAAAGTTTGTTCAGGATTCCTCGAGGGTTTCATGCTTTGATTTCATCTATGCAGAGTTTTGGATTAGATCGGGCCTCACCATTGGATTTAGAGCATTGGAAAAAGTCAGGATTGGCTTTTATTTTGCATATTTTGGTCATCGTTTCCTAGATCTGTGAGGGTTTCAAGCTTGGATATTTTTTGCAAGCTCTGTGGGTAGCCGAATTTCTAGAGCATTTTGGGCACAAACCAAGGTCACCATCATGTTTGTAATGGCCAAAAACCCTAAGAATTCTTGTCGTTTCATTGATTTTGGTGCAGTTGATCTGGGAGGCAAAAAAAACTTTCTAGGGAGGCCATACAGCCTCCTCAACACATAGTTGGAGGCATTTTTTTTCAAAAAAATAAAAATAAAATAAAAAAATGCTTTATTCAAAGTGTTTTCTGCATAGAGAAAGGGTGCCATCACTGCTCCACCAGGCGACAACCACCACTCCACCGCCAGCCCTCAGCCTAGCCCTCATGGGCTCCTTCAGGCTCCACCCTAGTCACATGGAGGACCAAGGGCCCTCCACCAACCCTTGAGGGCTTATGTATCTACATTAGCAATGGTCCTATTAGGGACCAAGGGCCTGCACTCAGCCTTCACTGGCAAAAGAATATTCTGACAAAAGAAGAATATACCGGCAGCTGCAAAATTTCTCCTATAAGGGGGGCTTTTTTTTCCTTGATGGCCTCTAGGATGTCAAATTTAAACTTGCCAACGGATGATGTTAGCATGATGTCATCGTACGGCTGGCCCTCTTTGGCCCCTCCTAACCCCAGTTTTCCTTCAAGGAGCAATTTTTTTTCTTTTTGACGTAAATTGGGCATACGGTATCAAATTTGGGAAAACAAGATATCAGCAGAAAGCTGGTTCTGAGCACTTTCCTGTGGTGTAGTTTATTTTTTAGTATTTTTTTGTTTAGCTACAGTTATTTCTATTTTAAGTCAAATTTTCATTTATGGCTTCTAAGCTCATAAATTTTTTACACAATCTTTGATTTTCGCCTTCTTTCTTGGTACCAGCTGTTCTGTTTTCTATTATAAGCTATTGAGCAACTCTATTTTTCTGTTTATGCACTTTCTTTTGTATCTATCCTAGGTTGATCATTATTCCATATTTTTCTTGATGGGTTTTTTGGAGATTACTTGGATGTTTTGGCAATGAAGGGTGAAACTTGAATATTTGCACTTCATTTCAATACCACATCATTTTTATTTTATGTTTATGCATGTTTGCATTCTCTCCTTTTACAATCATTGGGTTATTGTAATAAATGAACTGAGATAAAGTTCCATCAGGGGGATTTCTTGCATAATAATATGATTAAAGTGTGCATGCACTTTGATCTCCATCTTCATCTTGTTTTGATGGAAGCTCGCATGGGTTATATTTGGTTTATTAGTTTCTTTTGGCCATATTTTTTCTCTAGCTCGACACATATCAAATTCAGATTGGTTCAAACTTCAAATTGAGAGTCTATGGTTCTTGATCTGCATTGGTTCAGATCCTTCTTAGTTTGAGGGCCATGTTTTTATAGTTAATGTTCCAGATTCTTTATGGTACTTCTTCCCATGGAAGAGTTTTATTCTCAGATTTGCATCGACATCAAGATACATGGTTTCCATATTTTGTCATCATTTCATCTACTGTTACTTCACAAATTCCAAGGTTGTTCTAGTTTGTGATTTTTCCAGTGTTCCGTGCCATTGGGTCTCCTATCGTGTTATTATGATTCATCTTTGGTTTCTTGTAGACAAAAGTATCTTTCCTTGCTTGTCAGATTGTGGTTCTAGTGTTACTCCACAATGTTCTTCCAATGCTTCTTTGCATTAGTTATCTCATTGTAGGCGGGTTTTGTTCCACTAGGTTTTCCTTCTCTACCTCCTTATTGCATTTGTACATGGGTACCTGATCAGGCCTTTGTTGTTGGGACCCATTCATGCTATCTTGCATTCATCTTAGTTTTACGTGCATGCTTTTTTAGTCTCCCTAAGTTGCACTTATGGGGGGTGTTAGTGTAATTAATATTTAATTACACTTGCATAACTTTACTTAGGTAATATTTTAATTCCTAGGTTAATTATTCTCATCATTATCTTGTTGAGCTATCTTGTTGCTCAAGATAAGATTAGGGTTATGCATACTTTGATTTTATAAAGCAAATCATCTCATGTAATTATGAAATTCCTGAATAATATTATTTTGCACATCTTTTTTCAATAGCTTTTCTTTTTCTATTTTTCTCTTTGTGGAAGGTTATTTTCTGGTTTGCATTTCAGATCTTGGTTTCTAACAAATTTTTTACATTTCTAGCTTCCTAGTACCTGATTCTCAGTACTTGATACTCTTGAATCGAAAAATACTTATAGATATTTCCTTTAACTTTTACCTTCTTGTGATACCTTCCTCTAGCCAACACCTGCCATAAGCATTAGTTTTAATTTGGGTCCCCAAGCTTTATAGTCTTGGGGTGTGTTGTCAGACCACGAAACACTTTTTTTTAAGCTAACAAGATATTTTGAGTTAAGTATGCTTACATCTAATTAGGCCGACCTAATTGATGTACGAATTGTGTATATATGGAACATCCTTGTATGGGGCATATATATACACATACATGCACATGTAGATACACACATAGAGAGAGATGATAAGAAGTGATGATGTGAGGTATGTGACAAAGTGCTATGGTGTGAAGTCTTTTGTAGTTGATGATAGTTGATGTATACCTATAATCGAGTGCACGATTCTCTATTTTCTAGAGCTTAATTGGAATTGTGCTCAAAACTTAGAAGGTGCATTCCATTCAATTCACATTCCTGGTAGTGAGCCATATCTTTTTGCATTATTTTGTTAAGCCATATATTTTGTACTCTGGTTGTAAGTTCAAGGATAGTGTGTCATGTCAGTGTGCCATGTAATATTTTGTTACCAATTATAATATATTGTGATTTAATCTTCACTGTGGTTTTTCCCACTTTGGGTTTTCCACGTAAAATTCCTGGTGTCTATGAATTGTGTGATGTTATGTTAATTTTCATGTTTTTACTTATAATTACAGCTAAATATATCTTAATAATTAGATGTTAGCTATCAATTGGTTTAGTATAATATGAATTCAACACCCCCTCTCAGTTTTCTATGTGTTCAACAATTTATGAGGGTTTGAAGTAATTCAAGATCTAGAGGTAACATAGATTTTGGTGTGCTTTCAGCCCAAATAGACCTCACCATCATCTTTAGAAGGCCCGAGAGACAAATTTTTATATAAAACATGCCTATATTCAATGTCATTTACTTTCAGGATTTTTTTTTTACCCAAGTAGGCCTACGACCTACACGGGTAGAGGGTATAATTTATTTTTGCAAAATGAAAAATTATTAATTTTTTCCTTTTATGTGGTATTTATTTGTATTTAGGCTAAATATTATTCATCCGGCATATTTTAATTTTTTCAAGTATTATAAAATATTTTCAGGGCTTATTCAACAGTGGTCAACATTTTTTTAAAACAAAAAAAAAAATGTTATTTTCTACCCCATACAATAGATTCATACCATGCTAGGCTAATTTTCTACCACTGCAGATTCTTTTCGTCATCCTATAAGTTTTGATTAATTTTTTTCTTTTAATATTTTTCGTCAACCATCTTATTAGCTTAGCCTGTAGGGTGAATTTACCCTTGGGTGATGTGAGAACCCACCACTAGGCCTGTCACTTGTAGCACCTCCCCACCACCACCCTTGAGTGGAGGTTTATTTTTTACCCCGATTGAAGACCTCTTCATATTGGGAACTACTCACTAGCCCCTTAGGGGCTTAACTTTTACACTAGTTTAGCAATCAATTATCTCAATTGTCCCCCCTAGGCCCCAAACAAGACTTTTTTTCATTTTTCCATAAATTTTTTCCACGATATCAAAATTTTGCAAACAAGAGATCGAAAGAAAGATTGTTCTACATAATTCACAGTGGTACAAGTTATTAGCAACTGATTTCAGGTCTCCCCTTTGGACGTCCAATCTCATAACCTTTTGCTAGTTTCTCCAATTTTTGGTGATTCATGTTGCGTTTGGAAGGTATTCGAGAGCTCTTTCATTTGGTTCATGTAATTTTTTCAAATTCAGCCCCAAGTGTGATTTATTTAAATTTTTGCATATTTTCTTTATGGTTCATAACTTAGACATCTTGTCTCCTGGAGAAGTTTTGTTTGTTGAGGGATTTCAGTTTTAGTTGTAGTTTCAGATTTTGGAGGTTTCATATCAATTTGTATCGGATATTTGTCTATTTTTCACTCTTGGTACTTGTTGACCTAATGTTTGAATCATGATTTGAAGTTTTAACTCATCATAACTATCACACATAGAAGGTGAGAATGCAAATATTTCTTTGGTCTAAGGGTTTGTGGTCAACAATGAGTGATCATCAAAGTAATTTTTCTAGAGAATATGAAATATTTTCTCATAGGAATAAATGTGATGAAGCTATGAGTTTAATTTCTATGGATGTTTTAGATAGTTTATTCTTCCATATTGAGGATTGTACTACTCCTAAGTAGGTATGGGATAAGTACATGGATCTATTTTATTTGGTTAGTGAGGTATGCAGGTCATGCAATTGGAGGCTTAATGGGCTTCACTTTCTATAGACTCCATTTCTACAATTGAAGATTACTTGGTAAAATCCTTGAGATTCATTAATATCTCAATTAGTAGGATGTGACAAAGATAAAACTAATAGAGTGCATATTTTTTATTTTTTCTAAGTTAAAAGGTTCATTTGCATACTTCTCTAGTTTCTTCTACGCTACAATGGATGGTTTAGGTGATTTTTTTGTTATGTCCTCTTTTGACGCATTTTGTGAAGGTTGACTAAGGAACAAGCTAAACTTAGTCAACTTGATACAAATTATATGTATCTTGCATGGATTACATCATCATCTAAAGATAAAGGAAAGAATAATTTTAAACCCAAGGAAAAATATAAAGAACATCCCACCTCTTCTAGAGAGGATAAACCTAAGAAGGAGAAGGCTAAATGTGGTTATTGTAAAAAATTAGGGCATGGTGAATAAACTTGTTAC
Organism: Sequoia sempervirens; assembly: GCA_007258455.2. Lineage (NCBI taxonomy): Eukaryota > Viridiplantae > Streptophyta > Pinopsida > Cupressales > Cupressaceae > Sequoia > Sequoia sempervirens. The sequence goes on along the minus strand of VDFB02168118.1, from coordinate 148,991,025 downwards.
AAGAAAGAGTTAAATGAAATGAGGAAAATTTTAAAGGAACATAACATTTACTTTCCTTCTAAATCTAAAAGTTCATCATCTTCTTCTTCTCAATAAACATCTTCTACACACACAAGTATTGCAGGAATTGCCAATGGAAGTGATATGATTAATGAATCTAAAATGAAAGTTCACGCTAATGTTGTAACACATGTTGAAAGGTATATAAATTGGATTATTGAATTTGGAGCCTTGTATCATATATCAAGCCAACTTGACAAGTTTTCATCATTGAAGAATACTTCACTCATGAGGATCTTGATGGCTAATGATGTTTGTCTTGATATATTTGGTAAAGGGGTTATTGATGTGCCACATGGTAGTTTTAATAATGTGATTAATATTTCTTACATAAAGCATAATATTCTTTTAGTATATTAGATAACATAAATTAGTAAATCCATTGAGATCACTCTAGATTCATCCTTCATTCATGATTTGCATACCAAACAACTTATTGCAATGGGTAGGGATAACTGTGAGGAAAATATCTATTACTTTTCTCATTTGTTTCTTAATGGTGAATTTTGTAGGGATCACTCTCCTATCTCTAGTGTGGGTCATTCTTCACATGATTGTTTTTGTGGATGGCTAAACCTTTCTATTCACCAGCTATATAATGAGGCTACATCACCTCCTACGTATTTAGATTTGAGTGTTGACTTGCTTTCCAAGACTTCAAATGAGCATGATTCATTTTTTTTCCATATTTTCTTTTGCAAGATGGTTTCAAGATAGGTATATAATATTTGGCTTGTCATTCCTCTTTTGTGGATTTGGAGGATATGTTTGAGGGGGTCACTCTCCTCTTTAATCATTCACCTTTGGAAATTTCTCTTGAGTCTTCACCTTCATTGTCTTCTTCCTTGATTGGGGTCACACCTAATTTTGTTCAAACATTTTCAAAGGATCTTAATACATCCTCGGAGATTTCATTCATGTAGGTGATGTTTCTTCAGCATCGACCATTGGATCGTTTCCTTCCAAAGGGGAGATATATTGTTTGTTGGCATTGGATTTTCTTTTGACTTCAGACATTCTTCAATTATTTTGGAGCTACTTCATTATGGGGAGAATATGTGTTCTCTTTCTTTTCCTCTTATGGGATGCTTTTATAATGTATATATGTGATGGATGGTGTGCTTGGGGAGTATCATAGAGTCCTCAATCCTTCATCACTTGCTTTTTTCTTTTCACTCTTTTGGAGAGGATTTTTGTCCCACTGGTGTTTCTCCTTTTCTCTATTTGTTTGATATTTAATTTGTAGTTGTAAATGGGTACCTAAAATTGACTCGTATTTGGGACCCATCTTTGCATAATTTTTGTATCATTTGCATAATAAGCTTCTCCCTAAGTTGCAATTAAGGGTTGTGTTGGTGTGAATATATTTTTTGTACCTAGTAATTTATCTTACTAGGGACTTAGGGAACTTATTCACATCTTATGTTTAGTTAGGATATAATATTTTTTCTAGAAGTCTTAGATGGCTTTTCTATAAATTATATTATCTAGCTTGTAATGCTTGATTCCCAAGTAGTTAGGTTGTTAGTTATCAAATTTCATAGGATTAATACACATGTCATAATCATGTTCAATCCTATTCCTCTCCTTGCTTATATAAGGAAGTTCATTGTACTCATATGTAATATACTCCATACCACAATCATTTTGATAGGTCTTAATATCAAGAAATCTCATATTATTGTATACCTTCTTGTAGAAGGTTTTCATTTTTTGTAGATGGTATCGGATATTAAGCTAATCTTCAGCTCTTACAATAAGCACCAAAATAGCAAGATACACCAATCTCTTCTATAATTGGGAGACACGAACCTCCAAATAAACAAAATTTGAACCTTCTTTAATATAATTTCTTCAATGAATGAAAATATTTTAAATCCCCATAAAAGATTTCTTTGTATTTGAATGATCAAACATTTATTTTTCTCTCCATAAAAAAAAAAAAAAATTTGAATGAGAAAACATTTATTGCACACGTACCAACTCCAAATTCTCTTCTGTTGTTTTATATTCCCTTTATGACTCTTTATGAAGGAAGATGATATTTCCCAAGGGAGTTCCTTTTCAAAAGGAGGCATCCCTTTTTTTTTATTAAAAAATGGGATGACTTGTCCCTAGAATTGGGTACCAAGGTGAATAGGGTTGTCTAGCCCAAAAAACCAAACAAAATGTTTTTTTTTTTTAAATTTATTTTTCTTGAATAATTAACTTCTACATAATTTTCCTTCTTCAACATTAATAATAAACTATCAAGACAATAATTCTCTTTTGAAATCAATGAAAATATTTCCAAAAAGATGATGCAAGGCATCAAATAATTGAGGACCCAAATAGAAATGAATTATGGGTATTCTCTAATAGACTCCTATGGAAATGACATTGTTCAATCCTTGAAATCCCTAATTGAAGAATTCTGGACAAATAACACAAGCATATCACATAATGCTAGAGATTCTAAGAAAAATAGAATTGGTTGTTGAAGTCATGAGCCACATCTAAAGTATTTTTTGGATATGACTTAAAAAAAATCTTCAAATCAATAGAGATGTACCTCAAATAAAAAAATTTCAAAGGTATTTTGAAATGGAAATTCCTTTTAATGTCAAAATAAATCAAACATGTAGAATTTGTTATTCTAGAATACATATTGAATTATCTAATCAGTATGATGTTTATGTTGAATAAATCACACATCCATAAGTTATTTTGTACTATTGACTATATTCATCTATACAAATCAATGTAGGGCATGTTTATGTAGTTAGTATGGATAAACAAAATGAAAAATGAACATATTATATTTTGTGTCATTTTGTTAAGGAAAAAATAAATTTGAGGTCCCTATCATAGATTGAGAAGATATCAAGTATCCTATAGGATCAATGGTTGTTACTAGAACATGTATTATAATGTACCTAATGAAGCGTCTAATGTGTGATTGTTTGAGGACATTGACACACATAGAAATATTAATAATTATTCTAATTTTGTTGTAGAATCAAATATTTATTTGATCAAATATAAGGGTAGACCATTGAAAATAAACCTATGGAAGGTTCATGAGTCTCACCATGAGGCAATCCACAACATAATAAAGAGTAGAATACATCCAAATGGTTCACTAGATTGATTGCAAATAAAAAATTTGCAATGTCAAGATGATATATATATATATATATATATATATATATATATATATATATATATATATATATATATATATATATATATATATATATATATAGTTGATTTGTATATTTTTGTTAGTAATTTTTTTTCCTTCTCTACATTTCATGTCTCTTATGAGATACTCATATGCTTGATACTCTTTTTTTATGTGTATGATTTGTAAAAAAATAATTACTCCTACAACTATGTGTTGTTATGAATTTTAGGAATGTTGTATGAGCCTCAATTAAATTAGTTTCAATGCACTTCTATAATATTCATTTATTTCAAAATGGGTATATATTTTCATGGTTATTACTAATTTTGGAGTAAATTTTATTATTTACAATTTATCTTTCATAAATTTATTGCTCAAAAATGGTTTTGTCTTTTCAAATGGTTAAATTAGTTTAAGGGTGTCTTTCCATGAGTTATAGGCTTACTATGGAGTTGTTAAGTGCATATCCTAGAGTTTTAAGCCAAATTATGATGTCAAAATTAAATAAGTATGAGATCATGCATTTCACTATTATAAAGAATCATGACCATGTAAACATGAGAAAGTTGTAAGGGTAGAATAAACCTAGACTACCATGCATACTTCAAAGTTCTATAGATTCTCCAATATAGTAAATTTACCATATCATTACCATGCTAATTTTCTAGCCCTATCTCTAACCTGAGCAATAATTCCTCCACTTCACTCAATCATTAATGTCTTGCCTATATAGGATAAAATAAAGAACCAAAGTCCTACCAATGGATTTAGTATATTTATTTATGTTTCCAAATATTTTATTTTGTGATAGATCATGAATTCCTATCTTAGTTATTTACACTATATTTATATAAAAAATATTGTATTCTCTTCTCTTACACCCCTTTAGGGTATGTGTAGGATCATGATGGGCCAAAAAGTGGCAATATGATGGGTATGTGGCTGATGACCTTTTTTTAACCCAAAATTGATGAAACGAAAAGGGTTTCTAAAGGAGATTCTCTACTTTCCACCAATATAAATTATGCTTTACTTTGAATTTAATAATTAATCATTATTCATTTTCTACTCAAATTACAACTAAAGTCCTGATTCATAAGTTGATTGAAAAATATATATAGCTTTCAAATGGTATCACATTTTTTGAATCCAAAATATGCTTCACATTCTACACTTCGCATGATATAGGACTAAAAAAAAAATCATGAAGTTTTGACTAAGTTAAGGTGGTTAGACATACAAGTTTTTTATATTTTTTAGAAGTTGTAATAAAAAAATTCATAATAAATTATTTAATAGGAAAAAAATTACAAAAAAAAATGCATCACATCAGGACATGATTCTTTACTTATATCTAAAATATTATAAAAAAATATTATCATTTTATTTTGGTAGGGTGGTCGACAGACACCTGCTTCTTATTTTTTCCCTAAAATTTAAGTACTCGCATTGAAATTTCAATTTTCACCAAATAGATTTTTTTTTTTAAACAAACCTAGTAGTTTAGAAACTACATTCAATTTTCTATAGATTCTATTGTTACATATTTTTGAAATAATATAGATAACTTATTCAAATTTTTACGTCAAGTTGCCTAACTCTTATTTTTCTTAATTTTTTGCCACTTAAGGGCCTATTTTTTCCATGTTGATCCTGCACATACCCCTTAGGATTTATCTACTATTTTTTTTCTTTTTCTTGAAAGAGTGGTTCATTTCATTAAATTTTATTTAAACCAAATTAACTTATCACTTAATGGTATTCTAATGCTATGAGATACTCAATACCTTAATATTATTTTATGGAGTGCTCATGTTAAACCTAATATGGATAGTCACCCAAATGATCATAAATCATTTTCCAATGTGATTGCAAATAAAATTTATATTAATAACACTACTAAGGAACACAAAGAAGAAGAATATTAATCAATATTTTTCCTTCATAGTATTTGTGTGTACCTTTTATGGCACATAAATTGTCCATATTATTGAAAATACCATGGTTTCTATTGATGGTAAATCCTCTAAACCTATGGGCTCACCCACCCAACCTTCAAGTCCTCTTATAATCCCTTTCCCTACCATTCCTAACTCTAATATCACTACCAACTTTCTCTCCACTAGTGTTCCACTTTCCTTTCATCCTTCCATATCTACTCATTCAAATTCCCCCACACCTATGTTTTTTATACATTTTTTCCTTCTTTTAAGATCACCTTACTTTATATTGTGGATTTTTCTTTCATTACATTTTCATTACCTCTTATCCTTCATGCTCTTTACACATCCATCATTGTAACACATTATAATCCTATCATATCTATTTCATATCATAAATTTAAACTATATTATTTAAAATGAGATCTCATCTTCATCTACAATATTCTAATGTTACACAAATATCTTTTTAATGTCAAGATAAATTCTTAACTAAATTGGTTCCACAAATGTTAATGGACTATTTCACCCAATGGTTTACTCTTTAGCATATCAAATAGCTTAAGGTTTTATTAACTATTTCCCTAAGACTATCCACTATCAAACTCATCCATTACAACCATATGGAATTGTTATCATGCCATTTGGAATCGTATTACTCATGAAATCACCATGAACCAAGGTTGAAAATTTTCCTTAAGGTATACATAAGATCAGTAAAAGAGGTAATGATGGATATATTTGTTAAAATTGAGAGTTTTCATGAGTATAAGTATATAATAATTCACATAAATTTTCACTATCAACTTGGGATAGTAATAAAATTTTACAAAATTATCAAGTACCACAAATAATTTTTATAAAATTGTAATATTTTGGTTTCCTAGGGTAGTACACACCATGATATAGCTATGAGGTGTCATTATATCCATAAAAATGAGAAAAATAAGGTAAATATGACTATTGTAGAGCCTTAAAGAATGGTTTTATAATAGTAATAAATAGGAAAGCCCTAGGTTGTCCATGAGAAAATAAGAATCCACACATTTTGAGGGATGAATTAACTTAACCTAGGTTTCCTAGTGTTGTCCAAGAATAATAGGATGGTAATAATGGAGAGAAAAAAGATAAAAAATAAGAAAATGATAGTTGAAACAAAAGTTACTAAATTACAAAATTGTGAAGTTGTCAGTAGCTTTGAAAACCAACTACATCAACATATCTAGGTGGGTGGATAAATTCTAGGGAAGGATTCTATTCATTTCCTAGGTCACCTGATCATGTTGGGCCACAATATTATAGCAAAGTCTCTTTAGAGACATAAGTGTAGAAAAGTACCAAACTAGGACAAAGTATTTATTGGATCTCATGGCATGTAGGAATGTTTTTTCTAGATCTACAACTAGAAATGGGGTCCATCCATGCTAACCTCTATTATTTTTGCTCAACTCAACACCATTTGACCATTCCAACAATGTATTCCTTGTAAAATTTATAGTTGAAAGCAATACAAATATGGAAATAAAAATTATTTATGTTTCATACATCATGGTAAAACATCAACTATTCCTTGGAACATGTTTGATTGCACAAGTGAATTCTAGGGAAGGCCTCTTTTCATTCCCCAAGTCACTTGATCATTTTGAGCAACATTATTTTTGAAAAGTCTCTTAAGAGACCTAAGTGTATCAATTTCCAAACTATGATGGGTTGGTTCTCAAAATCCATTGCACATAAAAATATTCCATGATCTAAACCTACAGTTGTGCAAAGGATCCCTCTAAAAAAACCTCTCTCATATTTTCTTATCTCCAAACCATTTGATTATGATGAGGAGGTATGAAATGTTGTAAACATGATGGGATCCATATTTTTCATTTTGTGTATCCTAGGGTAAAATATATTACACAACAATGTTCAAATGGGAGCATGAAAGCTAGGGAATGCTTATTTTTGTTCCCTGGATTACTTGATCATTCGCATACACACTATTATGGAAAATTCCCTAAAGAGACTTAAGTGCAAAATTTTTTCCAAACTATGACATATTGGTTCTCAAAATTTGTGGCACCTATGATTTTTTTGTTTAAACCTATAGTTGAATGTTGCAACCCTCCACAATAATATATGGCATTTTTTTTTAATCTCCAAACCATTTTTTTACAGCAATGATGGATGGAATTTTTAAAAATATTTCATTTGCATTCAACAAAAACTTGTTGGGAGCCATATTTTATGTTCTTCTTCTCATGGGTCTTAATTGAATATGTGAAAATATTGGGGTGGGTGGGTGAATACTAGGGGAGGTCCCACTTTGCACCCTATATGTCTCATTCCTTTTAAGTTACACTATTATGTAAAATTCTCTTAAGAGACCTAAGTTCCATAAATGGAAAAACTATGACAAAATGGTTCTTAAAATACATGGAACCTAAACTTTTTTGTCTAAAATTATAGGTGGATATGGGTTACCTTTATAGTATCCCATCTCAATTCTATTCAAATTGGCATTATTTGACCATTGGAACAATGAATGCATTCTTGAAAAAAGTGTTAGTGGAGAGAAGTGTACACACATGACAATAATAATTCATTAAATGATATTCACTTAAACATGTATATGGTATTGTACCTTATGATAGTCAATAGGTAAGACCCTAGTAGAATGAAGAAAATATACAACTTACTAGGTATTAAGGGACAATCTTCAAAAGGCAGTCCATAGTTTTAAGAGGGCTATTAAAGAATCATAATGTCTATCAAGAGTGTTTATACATCTTCATATGCCAAACATATATGTTGTGATGAGAATTACTATCCAAATTTTGAAACAATAACATGTACACTATTAAAGGAGGCATTCTAATAGTATGTTGTGACATATAGTGAGCAATATTACAATGAGAACAAGATGATACTAGTCCTAATGTGAAAGTTAAAATTATGGACTATGAAATGACTTTCCATGGTACTAGAAGATATGTATAATAGTGTAATAAAATGTGTGATGATGCCCTTAAAATCACAATGACAAGACACCTAAAAGGTAGAGGATAATACAAAAAGAACAAGTGCTATGAAGGGAAGTTGTCTTGAAGAAATAAAAAGGTCATGAGGAAGGTACATTGTTGCATGAAAAGAAAGAAATAATTAACTAAAATTCCATGGTATCTATTTAAAAAATAACCATCAATCCCTAAAAATACAAATCAAATATATGAAATGGAAATGGAGTTGACTATGACAAGAGAAATAATGAATGAAAATCAACATGCTATCATGAACATATGACAGTTAATTATGAAACACAGTCACAAGGGAAAAGAATAAAAGTCATATCCAAATTATAGGAGCCTAAGAGTTCAATGATATAGGGACTCGGAAGATGGAGGTTTTTGTTGATGATAGTCCAAAAATTGCATTTATACCACTACACACTTGTAGGTGACCAAATGATAGTAGTGTTAGTATAGAGAGGTAGACTAGAGTATAATTACCTTAGTTAAGGTGTGATTGAGACATATATATGGGATTTTATTGAATTAATTGAACACAATTAAATCCATTCACAATGCATCTAAACATAATAAAATGACCTAGTATGAAAATGACTTCAAAAAGGAAATCAAATGAGTGGACATGCAAATGATTGAGCCATTAAGGAAGCGTTTGAAAATTAAACAAGTACTAAAAGGATAGTGAATTCTAGTGATTCAAGAGGATTTTAATGAATCTAATCCTATAATATGGATAAAATACACATAAGGATAGTGAATATGATCTCTATGATAAAGGAACACTCATACACTGAGAGGGGGAGTGAATCATTGTATGCTAACAACATTTAACATTTTTAATTAAATCTAAATCAATGAACAATAATGACCACAAACACAAAATAATAACACAATATGTAAGTGGAAACTCAAAATGAGAAAAAACCACTATGAAAAGGTTGCTTCAGACTACTGCTCAAATCCAACCTAGTGAAAAACTGGAATTACATGTGTCTTGTAGGCATTGACCAACATCAAGACCTACACCAAGACTAACACAATGTTTTGAAGCTGAAACTTACAAGTATATTGTACTCCTTAGTTTGAGCACCCACTCAACCCAATGAGGCACCAAAAATAGATTTGATTAAACAACAACAAATCCTTGCAAGTAATAAAATTTGAATCCTTGCACTTCCTATATCTAAATGAATAGAAACCACTCCTCTCTACATTTTCATAAACACACTCTACAATGATCCCACAAACGTATTCCTCCACTTTCTGTGAATACATCACTTTGTTAATCTCTAGCTAAATCATGCTATTTATAGACATTTTCCAAATTAATCTTGTATGTGCAGAATTTAGAAAATTAATTTCATTGAAACATTTTCCTTCCATGCATTCAATGTCTCTATTAGCAGTAATAGCATCAAACTATCAAACTACCTGTTGTAATGCAGTTGGAAAAACTTGTATGTACCTTTCACAAAATTTGTGCACACTTTAGTACTTTTTTTGTAGTAGTAACATCAGAAAACCATTTCCACACCACATACTAATTTTTGTTCTATTTTATTAATGCATTCTCTTCAAAAACAACTATGGCCTCCTCCTCCAATTCATTTCATTTTTTGAAGTTTTATTATTCAACACTCTTCTTAAAATCACTCGTACCATTTATACATCTAGTTTTTAAAGAAGTTTGTAATAAATTTTCTCTTCTAAAAGCCACATGCAACCTTCATATCTCTAATTTTTGAGAGTTTTATTAAATCTTGTCAAAAATTTTGAATGCACTGGAAAACATAGAGTTGTTGCTCTATTTCGCCAAAAAAATAGGGGAATACAAATGTGGAATAACAAAGAACAGGAGACATAAATCTGGGCATGCAATATTTTCTTTTTTGTATTAACTAAGATGGAAATGACAATACATAAAATAATAAGCATAAAAATCATAAAATAAACTTAAACTACAAACTACAAGTTGTTGGGAGCTTTCATGAGTTGCTCAACTAGATAGACAACCTTCATGAGTTGTTAGGAGTTCACTAGCATGAGCTACATGAAGCTCTTCAAGAGCAATCACTACTCACATACAAATCAAACACAGCTGCTACTATTTAGAAATTTCCCTGAATCACATAGAGAACAACAAAAATTCTATTCTTAGAGTGCTACTACAAAAATTGAGACTTCTCAACTGACTTTTAGCTATTAGCATTCATTCCTTTTGTCTCTTCAACTTTCCCTCTCAAAATTTGAAATCACCTACCAGCATTAATTAGGAATTCAAAAATAGCTACCATATTTACTTCTAGAGTTGTCTAGAGCTGTAGGGATGAATATCCCAAAAACTATTGTTGAAAATGGGGGCTCCTGACAGGTAGGAGAAATAGGGCGCTGATGTGAGAGAACACTCAGGAGAAATAAATTCCAACACTCCCCCTTTTTTCCAGAGCTGAGGAAACAAGATCAATCCTAATCCAAATCAATAACACCCAAACTGCTCCTTAGGCACTCGAAACTGTCCTTGTTCAAAGGCTTGGTGAAAATGTTTGCTAGCTACTACTCAAACTTGCAAAATGTCATTTTGATTTCACCATTTTCAACTAACTCTTTGATAAAATGATACCTAATTTCAATGTGCTTGCTTCTTCCATGAAACACGATATTTTTTGTCAAGGCTATTAATGAAACATTATCACAAAAGATTGTTGTTCCATCCTCTTGTTCTTCTTTCAAATCTACCATGATTCTTCTTAGCCAAATAGTTTGACATGCTATTGCATTTGCTACAATATACTCAGCCTCTGTTGTAGATAGGGAAACTGTGTGTTGTTTCTTGGAAGCCCATGAAATGACTCTCGAACCCAAATGAAACACATAGCCCAATGTACTCTTCCTATCATCCAAACTTCCTTCTCAATCACTATTCGTGTATCCAACCAGCCCAAACTCATTTTATGATGTGTACAAAATTCCATATCCTTTGGTGCCATTCACATACCTTAGGATTCTTTTACCCACTTTCCATTGGGTGTCCCTTGGAGTCTCCATAAATCTAAAAATAAGACTCACACTGTACATTATATTAGGCCTAGTTGTCAAATACATCAAACTTCCAACAAAACTTTTAAAAAGGTTTAGATCCACATTGTTTTTGCAATATTCCTTTCTCAAATTTAGACCTATGGCTATTGGTGTTGGGGTAGGCTTACTTTCAAGCATCCTAAATCTCTTCAAGATTTCACTTGCATATTTTCCTTGAGAGATAAATATACCATCATGCATTTTTTCTACTTCTATGCCTAGAAAATATCTCAAGAGACCTAAATTTGTCATTTCAAACTCTCTTTTCATGGCCTCTTAAAAATCAGCAATGAGGAAATCATCATCCCTAGTGAAAACTAAATCATCAACATACAAGAAAATAATTAAAACCTTACCATTTGTTGCCTTGATATAAAGAGTGGCTCACCATCGCTTTTTCTAAAGTCATTGCTCATCAAATATGAGTCAATCCTATTGTACCATGCATGTGGAGCTTACTTTAGCCCATAAAGAGCTTTCTTCAGCCTATACAGCTTGTGTTCTTGACCCAAAACTTCATATCCGAATGGCTACTCCACATAAACTTCCTCTTTCAACACTCCATTTAGGAAGGAAAACTTCACATCCATTTGAAACACCTTCCACTTGTGTTGGGATGCAATTGCTATGACTTCTTCCATGGTTTCCATCCTTGCAACACAGACAAAAGTCCCATTATAATCTCTCCCAAACTATTGTTTGTACCCTGTGACAAATAATCTTTCCTTATGCCTCTCTATTCTCCCTTTAACATTACACTTGGTCTTGTAGACCTATTTCACCCCAATAACTTGCTTGTTGGGAGGTAAATCAATTAACTCCCATGTGTTGTTCCTCTCTATTGCATCTATCTCCTTATCCATGGCCTCACACCATTTCTCCTCTTTAACAACATCCTCAAATTAAACTGGATCACTATGAGAAAATTATGCAAAATTCACTCTCATCAAATTATTCATCATGCCTTTCATTTTGTTAGATCTCCCTTAGACTCTTGGTCTTCTTTGGAATTAGGGAGGCAAGAGTGGGGTCTGAACTTTCACTACTGCTACTACTCTGCTGAACATAAAGGTTTAGGAGCAGTTGAGAGCTCTCAGGAGCTCGTGTGGAGCTTTTAGGAGCCAATCTTTTTGCTTTCTATGGCTACTTTCCTTTCTGTCTTCTCACTTCAGGAGCTTTCAAGAACTATCAAGAGCCTTTAGGAGCTCGACCAGTGCTTTCAAGAGCCAATCTTCTAGCTATCTATGATTGTCATCTTAACTGTCTACCTACTTCAGGAGCTATCAAAAGCTATTGGGAGCTTTTAGGAGCTCATCCAATGCTTTCAGGAGAAACTATAGGTTAATCTTGTTGAACTTCTTGTTTTGTTTTTGCTTCTTCAGGAGCTATCAAGAGTAGTTCTAAGCTTTCAGAAACTGTCACTCTGTCCCATGACTCATCTTCAAGGAACTCCATGTCCCTACTAATCACAATTTTATTGGTGACCAGGTTGTATAGCCTATAGGCTTTGGACTCTTCACTATAGCTCGTGAAAATACACTTTTCACCCTTGTCATCCAATTTCTACCTCTTTTCTTTAGGCATGTGAGCATATGCTACACACCTGAACACTCTCAAGTGCTTAACCATCCACTTGCATTTTGTCCATTCCTTTTGCAGGATTTTGTCACAAATCACCTTTGTTGGACTTTTATTTATCAAATATACAATTGTTGCTATAACCTCTCCCCAATATTCAATAGGGAGTCCCTTTTCTTTCATCATGCTCCTTGCCATCTCCATGATGGTCTTATTCTTTCTCTCAGCCACTCCATTTTTCTGCAGAGTATAACTGGTTGTTAGCTCCTTCTTGATTCCATTTTTCTTGCAAAAATTTACAAACTGATTAGAGGTATACTCTCCTCCTCTATCTGACCTTAGGACCTTGATCACATGTCCACTCTCCTTTTTAGCCTGGGCCTTAAACAACAAAAACTTATCAAAAGCTTCAGACTTATGTTGAAAAAAATAGACCCATGTCTTATAGTTGTAATCATCAATAAAGGTCATAAAAATTTAGATTTTAGCAATAGATGTGGTTTGCAGAGGGCCTACCAAATCCATGTGCACCAACTCCAATGGTTCTCTTTCCCTTGTAGAGTTTCCCAATTTAAAATGCTTCCTATGTTGCTTTCCCAAAATGCAAGCCTCACATCTAACATTAGGCTCTACTATTCTTGGCAAACCATCCATCATTTTGTTCTTGGACAAAATACTTAAACTGGCATAGCCTAAATGTCCATACCTGAGATGCCATATCTTGGAGGGGTCTTCAATGGTGCTTTTGAGGGCTACTTGTTGTACTTTTGTACATTTTCCATTCATGAGAGGTGCAACAATGAACTGAGATGAGAAACACATCTCAATCTTCAAAGGAAACATCTAGTTCTTTGTCATTTGAACTATTGCAAACACCTTCATCCTCACATTCTTGTCATAAATAATTCATTGACCCTTTTCCATCAGAACTTTGTATACATTTTATATCAATTGTCCAACACTCATGAGGTTATCCTTTGACCCAGGAGCAAGAAATACATTTTGTATCTCCTTCTTCTCACCTTGCTTGGTGTAGATTATGATAGATCCTCTACCCACAATAGGAACTAATCCATTGTTCTCCATTCTAATTTCAGACTTTACATTCTTATCAATGAAAGAAAACAAACTTTCATTACCACTCATGTGGTCGCTGCAATGGTTGTCCAAATACTAGACTTCGGGGCTTCCTTCTTCACCAATGTAGCACATGATGAGGGATATGCATTGATTTCCTTTTGCCACATTTTCATTTTGTTTTGACTGATTGTTGTTCTTTTTCTAGCACTTTCTTACGTAATGACCAAATTTATGAGATTAGTAGTATTCAACATTTCTCTTTTCATTCTTATGATTTGAATTATTGTTCTTCTTTCCTTGTTGAGAGATGGTCTGAGAGCTACTTGCTCACTCTTGGATACTTGCTTGTCTCGAGCTATCTCCTCCAACATTTCCTTGTCCAAAGTTGCCACGACCTCTACCTCTTGAGCTCCTTCCACCATTTTTTCTTCTCCCCCTTCCTCTTGCATTTGACTGAGCTTTAAAAGCTTGCTCTTGGGAAGAATTAGCAAACCTATTCAGGTCCTACTCATGGGTTTGCAGAGAACCCATCAGCTCATCAATTAACAATGTTGAGAGATCCTTTGCCCCTTCAATGGAAATCACTACTGCATCAAATTTCATGGGTAATCTCCTGAAGATTTTCTCCACAATCCTCTGATTTTCCATGACTTCAGCATTCACTCTCAACTGTTTTATCAAACCTGAGAGTCTTGTGTGAAAAATTGAGATGGACTCATTGTCCTTCATTTCAAGAGTCTCAAACTCTCTTTGAAGCATCTAGAGCTTCACCAATCTGACCTTGTCAGTCCCTTTATAGTTGGTCTAGAGGATTTCCCAAGCTTCCTTTGCATAGTTAGCTACTACTATTTTGGGAGAAATGGCCTCTGTCAAGGATGCTTCTATTAAACTCAATACCTTAGCATCTTTCCTCTTCAACTCCTTCAACTGGGTCTTCAGGCTATTTGAGAGAGCTATAAATGTTGTTGGGTTAGTCACATCATTGAACCCACTAACCATAAACTCCCACAAATCATTGGTAACCATTATGGTCTTCATATTCTTTGCCCAAACATCATAGTTTTATCCATTAAAGGATAGTGGTTGCTACCAACTCTTTCGTTCATCTCCAACCATGTCTCCTACAAGAAAAAACTTAATACCCAGAAGAAAAAAAAATCCCTAACTCATGAAGAAATGGGGCCTATGGCTTTGATACCATGTCAAAAAATTTGAATGCACAGAAAAACACAGAGTTGCTACTCTATTTCCCCAAAAAACAATAGGGGAATACAAATGTGGAATAACAAAGAATAGGAGACACAAATATGACATGCAATATTTTCCTTTTTGTATTAACTAAGTTGCAAATGACAATACATAAAATTCTAAGCATAAAACTCATAAAATAAAGTTAAACTATGAAGTAGAAGCTATTGGAAGCTTTCATGAGCTGCTCAAACAAACAGAAAATTTTTAGGAGCTGCTAGGAGCTGACTGGCAGGAACTACACAGAGCTCTTCAAGAGTAATCACTGCTCACATACAAATGAAACATAGTTGTTGTTTAGAAATTTCCCTAAATCGCATAGAGAACAAAAAACCTTCTCTTCTCAGACTGTTGTTGCAAAAACTAAGACTTCTCAACTAACTTTCAGCTATCAACGTTCATTCCTTTTGTCTCTTCAACTTTCCCTCTCAAATTTTGAAATCAACTACTAGCATTAATTGGGAATTCAAAAATAGCTACCATATTTACTTCAAGATCTGTCAGGAGCTATAGAGATGAAGATCCCAAATACTGCCATTGAAAATGGGGGCTCCTAACAGGTAGGTGAAACAAGGGGCTGAAATGAAAGTAGGATCAGAAGAAATAAATTCCAACAAATCTTCTTACTGCTCAAATACCATTTACCCCTCATATAGACACGCTTTTTTTTTCTTTCTTTTTTTTTCATACCTAGAAAAATGAATAACTCTCAACTAATTACACATTAATTTCAAGGTTGTTATGAAAGTAGTGATTATAATGTCAAATTCAACTAATTTTTATTTGCTTCAATGCTAACTAATTTTCATTGGAAATCTGACTTGACCTCCACACTTGTCATTTTTCACTCGAGCTCAATTTCCTCAATGTGAGGCTGGCCACCCCTTCTAATCATGGTCACCATTTTCCTCCAGAAAAGCTCATGTTATCTTGGAATTTTAAGTTTAAAACGTAATCCATGAATACACTTAGTTAGCACACATTCACAATATAATGCAACACTGATTTCATGAATGAAATCTAGTAGGCAATATGCATTATGTTTCAAAGTGGCAGATTCCATATCTTACAATCATCCATTGGAAAGCATTCATAGACCATAGAATTAGTTAAGGAGGCACACCATTGTCAAGATAATCAATCAGCTTCAACAATTCATCACTACCACTTCAACAACAACTTCAAATCCAAAACTTCAAAACCAACCACAACTTCATCAATTCATTTTCTTTTTTCAAACTGTTTATCATCCTGGTGATGGATCATAGAGTGTGATCCAAAATTTTGATGGAAAAATGAACACATAGTTACAATCCAAAAATATCAGCACTATCATTATGGATTGTGAAAACAAAATGCTATTAAGTAAGAAGCTGTTGGGAATTAAGGTGTATTAATTATTGCAAGTTCCTAGAACTATTTATCTACTATTTAGCATTTTACTAGAGATATTTGGACATTATTTTATTAAATAAATGTGTTAGAATAATGGAGCATTAGATAAATTTGATATGACACTCTTTTCCACATGTTATAATTTTGTCGTGTATTGTAAGAATTCATAATGAGGTTTATTTCTAGAAGGTATAGAGTGTGTATTATGTGGGATCCTACAAAAAAAATATGATAGACAAGATAAAGATTATAGGAGGCTATTATTTTTTAATCAAGAATATTCACCCATTTATTAAATTTATTATGATACATCATAGATTGTCTTTATAAGGGAAGTGAATGAAAAATAATGAGTCAAATTTAGTTGTACATAGTATCGATTTTTACCACATTATTTTTATAATTTACTTACACCCATGGTAATTCCTTTTAGTGGTATTTTTTCCCTCCAATAATCGATATATTGAGGTCTTGAGATGGAGTCATTTAGAAGTTTCCTTATGGAGAGTTATGCTACCAATTTTCCCTACAAGAGAAAGATGTAAATATCCATGTTTACTCTTTTCATCTAGGAAGTCTATTATAACATTGATGTTGTCGATTAATACATTCATTTGATTCTTTAGAGTGTGGTTTTTTACCCAAAAGGAATTTCCCCATATATATTGTGTCTTTTCTTATATATATATATATATATATATTCTTCTTGTTTAATGGTCTTAAAGTGTTGATTTAAATTTTATTATGCTACAAAAATTTACTTAGATTTTAAAGATGCATTATATTTTCTTTAAGGGCTAGGGGTGGGAAATTAACTACCTATTTCCTCTTTAAGGGAATATTAGTATGATCTTATATCTAGAATATTTAATTAAGAAATTTGTAATGTAATGGAATGTGCATACTAAGTTTTTTTATTTAAATATATATCTCTCCCTATGTAGATGTAATCCTTTCCTCTTATCTTGATCATTATTTTCCTACATTGTTAGATGCACAGGAAAAATGAGAAGGGGGGTGAATTAGTTATACATCAAAATATTCAAACCCTTATCAACCATTAAATCCTTATCATGCATTAATAGAGTGTAAATAGATGAAACAGTAATGCAAACACATCCAAACACATAAGAACACCATATTTACGTGGAAAACCCAAGAAGGGAAAAACCACGATGAGGATTAGCTCACTATATAAATGAATTGCAACAATGAATACAATAGGCTCACTATTAGAGGGATCACTACCCAAAATAAAGAAGGGCTCACTGCCAATGGCTCACTATTAGATTATAAAGAACAAAGAAAGTAATTATTTTAAAGAGAACTCCAACTTAGAGCAACAATAAGATCCATCACAATAAATCTTCACCATCTATAACCTTCAACTCACTACATTCAGTAACTTTAGGTACACTGAAAATGTAGACACCTTCTGCTCACTGCTTTAGGTAGCCTTGGTCATCAAAGCTTGCACACATAACAACTCTTGATCACATTTCACACCACAATTGTCCAACACTCTACCTTCTATTTATACCATCGACAACCTTGAAAACTTTCTCCAAGGTTGGTAATGCAGCTCAAACATGCAATTACAAAATAGGTTGCACCAAAAACTTTTACAGTGGAAATAATTGAAGGATGACTACACCAAGCATTAACTAGGACCCAAATATATATCACCATGCTACTCAACACATCCACAATCCATGAGGTTCCTCCACAAATAGAGCTAGAACTCTAGGTTAGCCAAACCCGAACTAACACTACAAGTGACCACAAACACACTTCTTTAGGTCATGCAGACCACATAGCAACACTCCATAACATCCACACAACATCTCAGAATAGTCTAGCATCATCCAAACACAACTAATTGAAATTGATAACACCATCATTCTATGCAACAATACACATTGGCACAAACATTCAACTCACTAACCAGCTTCACAAAACACCTCAACACCTAAAATCTCAAGGAAAAGTAGATATAAGGATTATAAGCATGTCCCCAAATTTGCAAGACAAGAAACCCTAATGTGGAGAAATGTAGAGAAATCTCATTTCTCCCAGATAACCTTCTTCATAGACACACATTGGTGAACACAACTTTCACTATCATACAATCCAAACCCTACAACTTAGATATAACACCTCTTAACACCTCTAATTAACATATCCAAACCACACAAACCTATCTTTAACCATGACGAAATGTGGAGCATGACACTAAACACCACTCTGTCACACTATAATATTTGTTTCTTAAAATCACTTGGAAACCAAGTGAACCAACTACAACTAAAACACTACCAAAACCTTTTCAAACATCTACAACATTTTCAAAACTTCTTATAAACTACAACACATTCTTACTACCAACAATCTCATCAATACAAGTAGGCTCCAACAAACTCCACAACTATACTAAAAGTTGGCATCAATGACAACACCAACAACATTGTGTTAACAATGCTAACAACTTCAAGCTTCCAAAAAATCTAATGCTAGTGGTTGACATCAATGAAAACATCGACAAGCTTCTAAAATCTCCCCCTTTACCATTGATGGCCACAACAGTTTTGAAAAACCATTAATAACAAAAGCATACCAACAGTGACTCTGTAACAAGAAATACTCCCCCTAACTGGGGCATCTCTCATACTTCATATTCTCGTTCCCCCCTTTTCTAAAACAAACTTCTACACCTACTCTCCCTCTATTTCTTTTGTTTTCCAAACAACACTAAATCACCCTTTGACATCAATGGAAAAGGGAAACACTAATAGCTATGACACATTATATGTATAGGATTTTTCTTTTAAGTTCCCCCCCTTCGACATCTACATACATCACCAACCTTTTCTCTCCTCTATCTCAACACCCCAAAGGGTAATTCCTACAAACAAATACTCTCTCCACTACACTCACTTTTTTCACACTCCCCCTTAGGAGCACAAAATATGCTCCATCTAACTGCACCAATCAAGTTCACTACTACTTGCTCCCCTTGAGAGGTAGCCTTCAACATTACTCCAAGACCAAGAATGTATTTTTAAATTCTTCCAAATAGATGCACACACATATGCATCTAATTGAAAGGAGGGGAAATAACCCCTAACTTCTACTAGAGATACTCAAAAGTATCTTTGGGGAGAGCCTTTATAAAACTATTTGCAACTTGATCCTTTGTAGGTACATACTCCAACTTTGCTTCATTTTCTACAACCTTCTCTCTTAGAAAGTGATACTGGATTGAAATATGGCTTATCCATGAATGCATCACCAAATTCTTTGATATATTAATAACACTTACAGTATTATCACACATGATAGAAACAGGTTCATTATATGATATTTTGATATCCCTCAATATTTGCCTCATCCACAACACATGTGTGTAGTAAGACGTTGGAAAAATATACTCTACCTCTATAGTAGATAAAGATACTGAATCTTTTTTTTCCTTGTCCAAGTAACCAATATGCTTCCAAGAAAGAAAGAACCTCCACTTGTGCTTTTTTCATCCACATAACCTACCCAATCTGCATCAATATAGGCACTTAAAGAGAAATTGGTATCCTTTAGATACCATAGACCATGGTCTAGAGTGCCTTGCAAATATTTGAATATCCTCTAAACTACTACCACATGTGATTCTCTAGGGTCTTCTTCAAATCTGGCCACAAGACAAACTACATGCATGATATTCGATCTATTAGTAGTTAGATATAAAATTCCACCAATTGTTGATTTATAATTTATTTGATTAGTCTTAAGAGATTCATCATTCTTTCTCAACATGCAACCAATAACCATGGGAGTATAGATCGATTTCGAGTCTTCCATTCCAAACTTCTTCAACATTTTCTTGACATACTTTGATAGTGAAATGAATATTCATTTTTGTATCTGATTGATTTGCAACCCAAGGAATAAATTCTTCTCCCCAATCATTGACATCTAAAATTAATTCTACATTTCTTTTGTAAACTTCTTGCACATTGCCTCATTTTCTCCAAAAATGATATCATCAACATATGCAACAACAATCAAGATTTGATCCTTCTCAATTTTAAAATAAAGATTGCTATCGACAATGCCTTTATTAAATCTTTGTTGCAACAAGTACCTTTCCAATCTTCCATACCAAGCTCTAGAAGCTTACTTGATTTCATATAATTCCTTCTTCAATATTCAAATCATATTAGGATTGTCTAATAAGTGAAAGCCTTTTGGTTGCTCAATATATACCTCTTCTTCCAACTCACATTCAAGAATGCAGAATTCACATCTATCTGATAAACCTTGAAGTCCTTATGTGTTACAAATGCCACAAAAATCCTAATGGCCTCCATTCTTACCACCAGAGAAAATGTCTCCTCAATATGTATTCCTTCCACTTGTGAGTATCCCTTACACACAAGTCTAGCCTTATTTTTGACAACTTCTCCATTCTCATTCAATTTGTTATGAAATACCCATTTAGTTCCTCTTGCATTATTTTTTACTAGTCTTGGGATTAATTCCCAAGTCTGATTCTTGTCAATTTGTATCAATTCATCTTTCATATCTTTGGTACAATTCTCATCTTTACATGCCTCAATCACTATCTTAGGTTCTACTTTGGATAGTAGACACAAATTTAGTTGTTTTTCAGTCATAATAGCTTTTCTTATTATCAACATGTGATGTAGGAGCATCATCCTTAGTCATGATTTTAAAGTAATTTTGATTTAAGAGTCTTAGATATGCATTTAGAGGTCTTAAGGAATGCATTGGGATCATTTCCAATGGGTAAAGTTAGGTAGATAAGCCTAGAAATTTAAATTTTGGCTTTTCCCACCAAAATGCATTTTGAAATTTTGAGGTTTGTGTAAGCGTGTAGAAGGTTGGGGTTTGGTCTCCAATCTGAGGAATCAAATTTTTTTGTGGAATAAGGTCCTCCTAAACCATTTGGAGTCATGTTTAGGTATTTTCTAATCTCAGTGGCAATATTTACAAATTATGTAATTGAAAAAGATAATTTTATCCAAGTTTAGGAGTTTTTTAGGATTTTCTCATAAAAGCACATGAAAGGGAATGAAGAAGAATGCATAAATGATCTTTGTGCTGCAAATATATTATTTTGCATGATTTATTGAAATGCATAAATGATCTTTGTGCTGCAAATCTATTATTTTGCATGATTTATTGTAGGTTTTTACTATTTTATATTAATAAAACATGTTTGTATGGCTTGGTACAAACTGGTAAAGGTCTGAAACTTATATGGGTCAAAAGATAATTTTATTTTAGGTGTTTTTCATTATTACTAGTCTTAAAGAAATTTTTTTTTTAATGGTCTAATAAGTTGATCTTCCTAGTAGCCTTGTTCAAAAACTAGGGTTTCTAGTCTTGATAAAAAATTAATTTCTATTGATTGGTATGGTGAAATTTTTTAAAACTTTTAGGAAATATCTATTTTTGCATGCTCTAATGGATTCCAAAATATTAGCTTGATATATTTTCACCACAAGAAATTATGGGTGACTGTTTTAAGGAAAAACGCTATCAAAAGGAAATAAACCCTAGTTGCTTGAGGGTTTAGAAAAATATGTGTCATTTGATTTAATAAAGGATTGATGAGTTGTAAAACATAAAAATTCATTTTAAGAGAACTTGAATAGTCCAATATTTCATGTGTCATGTTAATTTTTCTTGTTGAATGGCATTAGGCTACAAGAGCAATGTATCTAGGATGAACTAGGATGCACCTAGTTATTGAATATGAGTAAGCCTTGTATGAAATGTGTCAAGTGATTCAAGTTTAAGTCCTTCCTCTAAATAATTTTTAGTATCAAAGCCCAAATATTTGGGCAAGGGAAGTTTTGGAAATTTTGTGTATTGCATTTGACAAGTTCAAGTGAAGAACCTAGATGCCAAAAGACAAGGTAGTGAGGAAAAGGAATGAAAACCTAGGTGAGGTATCACAAGAAGTAAAGAAAAGAGAAGAGATAGCAAGATGCAATAGAAAACTCAGAAGGAGAAGATGAAAGTCAATAAGATCAGATCAGATGAAGAATTTGATAGAGATATGACAAAGTTAAGAAAAGGCATTAAGCATGTAGTATAGAAATGGATTGAGGAAGAATACCAAGGATCTGTTGGGTATTGGCCCATACATAATAAAGTGAAATGGGCCATATAAAAATATTGTTCAAAAAAGGAGAAAGAAAAGGATGGTTACTTTGAAAAGAGAAGATGAAATAGTGAAAGAAGAGAAATTCATTGACATGGACATGGAGAAAGATCAAGAGTGTCTTCAAGAAAGCATATAAATCATGGAAGAGCAATGTTATCAAGTAGACACAAATGCAAAGGTCCATTGGAAAGAGGTACATTCAAGAAACAATGGGTTGGTGATGATCAGAAAGTTCATAAGAAGATGGGTATAGCTAAGATCAAGGAAGAAGAAAGGCAACTAGCACAAGGAGCTAGTGAAGAGGTAAATTGGCCTCATGGTTTCTATCTAATGCAATGTTGATGATAATGTTTGTAAAGGTGCAGAGCAAGGAGAAAATGAAGAGGATTGAGTAAATGGACAACAACAATGAGGTGTATGATAGAGAAATAGAATCTTGGAGTCTTCAAGTAGAGAACTCGATAAGCAAGTGAAGATGCAAGAAGAAAGAGAGGAAGAAAAGAGTGCAAACCAAGAAATAGGGTGCAGATCAAGCCAAGCATGGAGAAGATCCAGAGGAGGTCAAAGGATAGCTAAGACTACAACACAATTGGAGGAAGCAGAAAAATTAGTTGATCATCATTTTAGATGGAACTCAAATTTCTTCCTCTAATAGACATCTTATAGATTTTCTTCTTTAATCATTGTCCTTGTTGCTTCGTGAACTATCCTATTATTTCTTTCCACAACTCCATTCTACTAAGAAGTTCTAGAAGCTGGTAAATTCATCTTTATTCCATTCTCTTCACAAAAATTGTTAAAATCATTGGATTTGAACTCTTCGCCTCTTTCAGACCTTAAGTTGCTTGATTTTCAAATCAATTTCATTCTCAACCATATCTTTAAATTCTTTAAAATTTTCTAGAGCTTTTGATTTTTTAAAGAAAAGTTACCCAAGTAATTCTAGAGTAATAATAAATTAACAACACGAAATACCTATCACATTGAAAGCTTCCTACTCTTGTAGGTCCACATAGGTCTACATGCACCAACTCCAAAGGTCTTGTGATAGAATATTCTTTGATTTTGAATGTCTTTCTTGTTTTCTTTCCAACCTGATATTCGTTGCAAACTACATTGATAGGATTTGTAATTTTTGGCAGATGTATTATAGCTTGAGTAGAGATGATCCTCTCTAGACTATCAAAATTTATGTGACAAATTCTTCTATGCCATAGACAAATTTTCATTGATTTGAGTCATAAATCACTTACCATTAGCACCTTTAAGTTGATAAACATTCCCATATATCCTTGTTCTTAGAACAACTTGAGTTCTAGAGCTTCCTTTTCTGATTTCACAACCACCATCCTAAAATAAAAGATTATATCCTTTGCTAAACATCTATCCTACACTCAAAAGATTATGATGGAGACACTTGACATAAAGAACATCATTTGTGTTATGCTTTCCATCAAAACTAATTGAACCTTTTTCACATATCTTAGTAGATGTGTCATCACCAAACTTAACAAGACCACCTTCAAACTTCTCAAGTTTAAGAAACTTACTCTTATCACCTTTCATATGATTTTAGCATCTAATATCAATTATCTAGTGATTTTTCTCCTCTCTAACATGAAAAGCAGTCACCATAGTCCCTTTGATGTTGTGACCTATTTCTGAGACAATTTTCTTCATACATATTTCAGAGTTATTAGAATTAGTTCCAACATTTAGAGCCATGAGAAAGAATTCATCATTTTCATCATCCAAGTAGTCACTACAACAAATCCCTATGATTTTCTCCATTTTTTGCTCCGTTTTTTGCTTCCACCCACTATTTTAATGTTTTTTTTGGTAATTTTTTCAAAACATCAGTGCTATTTATCAGGATGGCACATTTTTTGGCATTTAATTACATCGATCAATATAATTTGGCACCAATTTAGGCACTAATTAGTGCCTAAAGTAATTTCATCTTTAGAGCCGATATTAGCTTTTCTTGTAGCACTTCCTTGAGCATTGCCTTTAGCTCTGACTTTAGCTTTGAGTTTAGCACCGCTTTTAGCTCCAACTTTCGCTTCGATTTTAGCTTCGGGTTTAGCGCCAGTTTAGAGACACCTATGTCGTAGAGACTTATTTATATGTCTCATCGACAATGTAAAATAGTGAAATGTCAATAAGATATGGGCATATCAAGGAGAGAATCACCTATGTCACATCGACAAGGTATATCTACAAGTGCTTAGCGAAACACAACTCTTGGATATAATGAAGTAATGTCAATGATAAATTGAGATATTAGTAAGACAAATAAGATTGTCTCATCGACACTCTTCAAGTAATGATCAAAATAATACACTACTATATCATCGGGAAGGTGAGCAACATATGTGGTAGAGAGGTATACACCACAACCCCATAGCAAGAAGCCTTGAGCAAGGTGGTAGTGTGGTAAATAGTAGAAGGGAAGGGAAAAACACTACTATACCATAGTGATTATCACAAGTCTCCCCGACATGGCAAAGTTACATCGATATATAAAGAAATATTGCCAAAGGAAAATATCGATGAGACAGTGGCATATCGGTAAGAGATATTAACTTGTCTCATCGAAATCATCAACCAACATCAAAGGAACATAAGATCTAATGCCAATGAGACATTGAGATATTAGTAAGAAAAACAAGATTATCTCATTAAAACTCTTCAAGTAATGATCAAAAGAATACACCGCTATACCATCGGGAAGGTGAGCAATATATGTGGTAGAGTAGTATACACTGCAACCCAATAGCAAGAATCTTTGAGAAAGGCGGTAGTGTGGTAAACATGGCATCATTACAATTTACAACAATAAATGAAAAAAATCATATCAATTGCCAAAATTCAATGCTACTAAATTATTAAGAGTTTCCAAAAATAATATGACTGAATACCGCGCCATCCAAAGATAAGTGAGTTTTTCCAATATTGCACTCAATTGCAGTGCACTAGTGTGGAAGGAATTAAGTATATGAGAAGAAGAAGTCCTGCAAGCATGAAATACTTGGGTAAGTGCATGGAAACTCTCTGAAAGAGCTCTATTAATATAAAAAATATTTCAAGGTTTTGTCATCTGAAGCCATAGTAGAGAAAATTGAAACATTCCTCCTAAAAGAAAGCAATCAAAAGTAAAAGAAAGTCAACCTAAAATTAAAGATGAAGAACCTAAAGTAAAGAAGAGACTGCTCCATCAGTACATATTAGATATACTTCCAGGGTCTACTGAAGAGGGTAATAAGAAGTTTCTCATGGACACCGCACAAAGTTGTAGGGATGTCGTCATTTCCAAATCCGGCTAGGACCTATTTTAGTATTTTTACAGTAAGAGAAATGAGAAGATTTTAGTGTCAAATGCTTGGATGTTGGATATAGCAAGGCTGATTGTCCCAAATGTGTTTGTTGATGTAGAATTTATCAGACTGCTAGCCAAACACTATCACTCAACTACCAAAATAGTAAGGTTTCCAAATGGCATAGTATTGGTAAAGTAACCAAAAATTCCATCATTGAGTGCTTTGGCTTAAACAAGTAGGCTCTAACCAGCATAAACCTACAGAAAAGTGAAGAGGACTATGCTAGGTTAAAAAAGACTTATACAAGTGATGAGGTACCCCTATATATGAAAAGAGGCATTGGTAATAGAACATTCCCCATCTCTACTACCACTACTAAACCATTTAATGTGACATATTTTCAGTATTACTTTGTGAATACATATTTAGCTCCTTGCCAAGTGTTGGGGATAGATGCTCAAGATAAAATTCCAATAGGCCTAATTATGATGGCCATGAGAATTTAAAACCTTGAAACTAATATTGAATATGAATTTGCTTCATACCTTGAGAAGGGGTTAGATGATGAATTCTCCTAAGTTATAGAGGATAGAGAATTGATTACATTCAGACACTATTCCCTATTGTGTCATCCGATATTGTACTAGAATAGGGACCATTGGACTAAAATAATGGACTTGGCTATAGTAGATGAGCAAGGGAATCCCACACTTGTCAAAAAACGGTGCTATATTTGGGACAATCGGTGCAAGAATTCAAGCTTTGTTGTTGTAGAAATGGAGAATATACTGACACACTTGATCCTCATTACTAACATTGTTTCGTCCTAAATCATCTTCTTAGCTATTCATCACCTTTCATCTCCTAATCAGATAAACCAGTTTATCTAATTAAGTCATCACTTCTTGTTAATTAAATAAATCAATGTTATTTAATTAACCCTCTAGTCTTTATTTAATGAAATAATTCATTTTATTTAATCTCTAAAGCCATCCTATTAAATTAAATAAATTAAACCTTGTTTAATTTAATCTAACATCACACCTCTTTAATTAAATAAATCAAAATCCTTTATTTAATTAAATCTAAATCATATTCTTCTCAACTTTGATTTAAATCAACCCAAAAAATATAAATCAAATTGTTAGATCATTTAATCCCTCATTAAATTAATCAAATCCTAATTAACTTAATCCTAATCACCTAAATCCTCTAGATTTTTCCACTTGCACATGAAAATATAGTTAATTGATTTATTAAATATTTATTTTCTTTCAACATGGCATATTTAGTGGAATATTCCTCTAAGTTTGAAAGTCTCTCCAAGTGGTTTATCCTTCCAACAAAGAATTTATCTCCCCTTACATGTTCATGTGCATTGAGCCAAGTGGCATTTAAGTCATTTTGTTTCCCTCTCCAACAAGTCATTTCATGAATTTGAAATTCCACCTAATATCATTTATTGGCACATCAGCCAAAATTTGCTCAACCTTCAGCCTCTCACATGTTGACAAGTGGCACTTGGTCATTGGTTAGAAATTAGTCCCACATTCATCCATTTTTCCTCATTCTTCAACATTCTCATCTATAAATAAGAGGCTTTCATTCTCATTTGGGATCCACAACTTAGAGAAAAGTTACTCTCTTCACATTGAGAGCTAATTTTATCCATTTCATATCAAGTGTTCAAAATTTTCATGGTTTCATAGCAAGGTTATGCCAAAATTTCATCAAGGAGCTTTAATCATCCACAACTCTTCATCAAGCTTGCATAGGAGTAGGGAAAGGGCCAACTTCCCCATGGGATTGAGAGTTTGCATGTTTAAATAGGATTTCAATTACTTTATTTTCTTTGTTCTTCAATTTCTTTCCTATTTGAACGTTGTAGATGAATTTCATGGGGAATCTTCATTCTTACTTGCATTTGGATCTAATATTGTGTTTTGTTTGCAATTTTTGTGCAGGTTTAGGATCAGGGTTCTACATTTAGCTCTAGAAGGAGGGAAAATATCAAGTTCTTAGCATGTTTTCTCACAAATTTTGTACTTTTTTCTATTTTTTTGGTGTCTATAGGAAACTGTGTCGCGATCAATCTAGAGGCGCCATACAATGCTGCTATCAGCCTAGCGATGCTACAAACTCCAAATTCTAACGCTGGAACCTTCCTGCCCAAAAATTCAAAATTTTAAATTGCGAGGTAGAGTTTTTTTTGTAACACTAGAATTTTTAAACTTCAAACTACACTACAGAGCAAAATTGCACTGCCATCGCGCTCTTTGTTCCATTGTAGAGCACCACTTGTAGACCTAGCGGTGCTATACAATGCCACTGATTTCTTCAAACAATGTCACATATGTAGGTTGCTTCACTAGGGTGGAGTAACAGATCGAATTTCAATTTTTTTTTAGATGTGCTTTTTTGCTATTGATCATTTAGAGTTATTAACTTGTTTTCTACCTCTGTCTTCTTTAATTAATCAGTTTTGTAGGTGGGAACAAGGAAGGAGCAAAGAGGAATTTTGGTGTATAACATCACTTATCCATTGTATCAAGTTTCTTTAGACACTTTTGGAAGAAATTATAATTCCAAATTTAAGGATTTTACCTCTTCAAGCTTTTAGGTCTCACTAATTTTCAATTTGGGTTTAAAACAAACAAGGAAAAACATTAAAAGGAACTTTAGACAAAATTACTAGATTTGGTTTAAGGTTAACAATTGAACAAACAACTTTCATTTTTTCACTTTGGTGCTTTAAAAAGAATCAAATCATTACTTTGAGGATTTAAAATGAACATATGCATCTTTGTTTTGTAATCACATACCCAAGATAATATCATCTAAAAGACATACGTGCTTCTCTCAAACCTCATGACAATCTTGAGAATCAAAAGGATTTTTGGTGACATTAAGTTGTGTAAGTGATTGCCTCCACACTTCATTTGGATCCTAAAATTGAACAAATATTGCGAGTGTGAGTGGAACATATTGCGTGTGTTCTCTCTTTGTTTCTCAAAAAAGATAGATCGAACTATGGATGTGTTTGCTTGCTTTTGTGTTATCTTAGAGGGCCTACCTTGTGGGAAAAAGTAATCACCCAAGGGAACTACCCAACCGGCAACACGCTAAAGCCAAATGAATTCCAACCGATATATAAGTATGGGTACTTGAACAAAGGAAAGTATCACAAGGATTATTCTGATGACAAGGGCAACAATGGTCTCTCGCTACATGGATGGTTCCCCACGAATGGAATTCCTGCATTAAAACCCTTGTTTAGAATGGTCATTCTAAAGTCGCCCGACACTTTTATGACTTTTAGTAGAGATGGAAAGTATGCCATGGGAGATTCATGGGTACTGATGCTTGGCTAATCTGATAAGTGACTATACTGTAAGGGGGAGCCTATGTGGTCAAGCATCTAACCATCTACTAGAAGTAGGCGTAGTTGGACTTGTCCAAGTGGGGATTCAACAAATACAGTCTTTCATATCCATAGGTTTGTGCATGTTCTTGGAATCAAAACACTTTTCTTGATTGTAAACATTGGGAAAACAAACATTCAGGGTATGTACAAGATCATCATGGAAAAAATAGGCCCTTAAGTGGCAAAAAATTTAGAAAAACTAGAGTTAGGCAACTTGACGTAAAAATTTGAATAAGTTATCTATATTATTTCAAAAATACGTAATAATAGAATATATAGAAAATTGAATGTATTTTCTAAAACTACTAGGATTATTTAAGAAAAAACAAAATCTATTTGGTGAAAATTTGAAATTTCAATGCAGTAGTACTTAAATTTCAAGGAAAAAATAAGTAAGTGTCTGTATAACCACCCTAACCACAATAAAATGATAATATTTTTTATAAGATTTTAGATATAAGTAGATGACTCATGTCCGGATGTGATGCATATTTTTTTGTAATTTTTTTCCAAGTAAATAATTAATTATGGATTTTTTATTACAATTTTTTAAAAAATATAAAAACTTGTATGTCTGACCACCTTAACTTGGTCAAAACTTCATGAAATTCAATTTTTTTTAATCCTATAGTATGTGAATCATATAATGTGATGCATGTTTCAGATTCAAAAAATATGATACTATTTGAAAGCTATAGTTGTTTTTCAATCAACTTATCAATAAGGACTTTAGTCATAATTCAAATAGAAAATGAATAATAATTATTTATTAAATTAAAAGTAAAGCATAATTTATTTTGGTGGAAAGCTAGGATTCTCCTTTAAACACCCTTTTCATTTCATCAATTTTGGCTAAAAAAAAGTCGTCATCCACATACCCTACACATACCCATCATATCGCCACTTTTTGGCCCATCATGATCCTTCACATACCCTTCAACATTATCATCAAATTCCAAAACCTTTAGGAAGAAAATATCTTTGACAAAATTCAAGTGTTACTACTTGCCCTAGGGATTCTATCCATAGAGGTTTATAAACTTTTGAATTTATATCTCAATTTTCTTACTAAAGTCAACAATAGGAAAATTTTGTCTTAATTTCCTTTATTTCCACATAATACACTTTGTGGTATGATAAGAAGTTAGGACATTAGACATTTAGTTTAAAGAAACCTAATCAAGAATTGTTTTTAGTAAAAGTAAGTCACTAAGCAAAGCTAAGAACAATTGAACTACACACATGTGTCTCAAATTATTTCACACAAAATCAAAATCAGAAAACCAAAGTCAAAATATCTTAGTCCAAAAGATCATTAAAAGCGTCTCTCAATGCTCTACGAATTTAGACAAAGATTTCTTTTCAACTTTTACAGAAGACCTTCAAGAAACAATCCCAATTTGTACTCATTTTATTATTGTCAGAATTTGAGACGTTTTCAACAATTTGAGCATCTTGTTTAGAGTAAAGTGTTTTCTTCAAAATTGAGGTCTTGTAAACAAGAGTCTTTTTTAGGTACACATAGGATCAAAACCAACCTTCATCAATCCTTCAAACATCAATCAAAATAATCTCACCAACTCTTGAAAATCTTGAAACCATCCTTTATGCTAGACTTTTTGGAAAATCCATGAATCAAAAATCCCTAAATCAAAGCATGAAAACATTTTTGTTTAGCTAAGTATGTGTAGATGTATCCTTCTCCATTTTCTTAGTTGAATTATCATCAAATCATCTTGTTTGGTTAGGTGGGGGTTGATGCATCCTTCTCCCTACACTTAGTTAAATTAACATCTTTTGAGAAAGTCTATCCCATAGATAACATCCAAAATCTTGGGATTTATTTGTTCATGATCCAAAATCAAAACAATCCAAAACCAAATCAAGGTCAAAATCAAAATCCATGAATCCAAAATCAAAATCCAAGAAACCAAAAAGTCTCAAAAATTCTAGCATCCCCATCAAGATCTTCTAAGAGTTTAATCATCCATATCATCCACCTTTCACACATTTCACCATCACACTTTGATCCTTAATCATCCAATATTTTATATATTTGAGCCTCATTTTATGGTTCAAACAAGATCGCAACACAAGAAGAACATGGAGGCCAACAAAGAAACATCAACTTCAAGTGACCTAAGTCAAACCAATTCTGAAATTAATCCCATTGGATCAAGCAATCCCCTAACTAATCTTCCTCCATCATCACAAAATCCTCAAGAGGAAGGTCAAGTAGAGGATATCACCAATAATTCCTTTGGGATGACACAAGATGAGATCGTCAAAATGGTCCAAAATCATGAGAATCATAGAATCATCAATATCATGATGAAGCTCCATCCTTCATAATATATGCTTGAATTAGCAAAACAAGGGGCTAAACTCCCTTCCAATTTTGATGTGAGCACCATTGTGGAACTACCTCTTAGGGTCATACCTCCAATTTCATCCACACTCTTGATTCCATCCACACCTCTATTTGAAATCATCACCCAAAACATCCCCCAAATTACGTCATCTATTGCTCCAAATCAACCCATTGTTAACAAAGGGAGCACAGTTCTCAATGCACTACAAAAAAACCCCCTTGTGAATAAGCAAGATTTGGACACAAACACTATCTTGGGGTAACCCATCCCCCAAAATACATTATATCCATATGTCCCCCTCACCTTTCCAGATCCTAATGACCCATCATCATCATTCCATGCAACACCTCAAACATCTCTCCCTATGACCTCGCAAGGAGAAGGTGGGCTATTTGGACCAGGGGAATCTTTGACCCTTCATCGTCATCATTTCCCCAAGGGAATATGCCACTCAATTTTCCACCACTTCCACCCTTGCCACCAACATCAACATCACCTCTCAGTTTTGGGTTACCTCCACTATTGCCACTTGTTCAAAACAACCCCCCAATCATCAATCAAAGCATCATACCAAATCCTCCCATCTGTCCATCAATATTGCAACAACAGATGGAAACCATCCCAATAACACAAGAAACCATCATATCATCCACCATCCCTCAAATACCTCAAAACATGGTCTCTCAAGGACCAAGCATATCAATCACACCATTCACTACACAAACCCTCACCATCAATGCAACAATGCCTCTCATCACAACAACAAACACTATTTTGAATCCACCACCACCTCTTCCACCAAACTCAAACACATCAAACCAATATAGCAGCGTGTTACAAGCCACTCAACAAGCTTCCTATCAAAAGGCACTCTAATAAATCCAAAATCAACAAGCTGCATAGCTATCTACTTAGCAAGTGCAAGCACAATTAGCTGCACAACAAGTTGGTCAAGCTCGGGCCTTATTACAACAAAAGAAAGTTGTGCAAGCAACTCAAGCCGTAGAAGCTGCATAGGATACCCAACAAGCACAAGCCCAAGCATAGGCACATGTGCAAGTACAATACTTGGCACAACAACAAGCAGCCCAACAACAAGCAAACCAACAAGTGATGAGGCAATACCAAGAACAACAAGAAGCAATCCAACAATAGGAATTATTAACACAATAGTGATAGCAAGCTCAACAATAGGCATTATTAGCACAACAACAATAGGACCAACATCAAGCGTTGTTGGTAGAACAATAGTTATAAGGATACTTGGTGCAACAAAACATGCAAACACCATCCACCAACACACCAAACAATCCACACATCCCTCCAAAAATTGAACCAACATAGAACATCTTCAATCCAACCCCTAATCTGTAAAATGATGTAACAACACAAATAAAGTTGCTCTCACAACAAGTGCTTGATCTTCTGTTAGGGAAAACCACAAATACACCCAGCAACTTGTGTCCCTATCCGTTTGACAGAAGTCTAGCAATGAAACCATTCCCAAAGGGATTTGAAATCCCCAAATTTGATAAATATCATGGGATGGGAAACCATGAAGATCACATCAAGGAATTCCAAGTACATTGCATGGAACTCACATATGATGATACATATCTGATGTGGCTATTTCCTAGAATTTTGGCTGGCTAAGCCATGGAGTGGTTCTCTCACCTTCCTCCTGGCATCAAAAAGTTCCAAGAGATAGTAGATACATTCATAAAAAAATAAACATTCAATATCGGTATGGATGTTAGTCTAGAGGAACTATCAGCTCTTAAACAAGGTAAAAATGATTAATTTTCTTCCTTCCTACAATGATGATGATCCAAGGCCAATAGGAGAAAATGGGTCATGCTAGAAGAAGAACAAGTTTGCACCATCATTTCCAATCTCAAAGGAGCCTTGGAATTCCATCTCAAGGTGATAGGCATCACCACGTACGAATAATTGATCTCCAAGGAACTTGACATTGAAAGAGCCTTTATTGCACAAGGAGGGACACCCACATATCCTAAACAACAAAACAATCGCACATCCACCAGCTATAATGACAAACCTTGCACTTGGGTAAAAAATAGAAACGTTACCAATGATGGTGTTGTCGATGCCAAAGTTTTCATTAGCACTCCTTGACAAAACACACCAACACCCCAACAACAACCCCAAAACAACAATCAGAACAATCGACAAGCTAACACTATGACTCATCAATCGAATAATAAAACATCCAATAATGTGAATGATCAAAGGGGGCCACCCCAGTGAAACAAAAAATCCACCAAGTGTAAGTACATTTCCCTTAGGGGATTGGCTGAATCCATCATGAAGAGACAATGGAGGAAAAACTCATCACAATCCCCACCTATGATAACTATCAAGAGCCCTTGGTAAAACTATCGTGTTACAATGAAAATTACCTTTGTGATTTCCAAAAAATCAAGGGACACACAACTACCAGTTGCATGAGGTTGAAAAAATTGATCCAAGACCTCATTGATGACAAAATCATAAATGTGGAACAACTAGCGGGAAATCAAAATCTCAAGATCTACATGAATCTGATGCCCAATCATAACAACAAAGGGAAAAAGAACAATGATAAAGGAAAGGGTACCTTCAAAAGCATGAATTGTGTATACAACCATGTCATCGCATCTCTATATGAGTATTGCACTGTTATCACCATCCAAGGAGCCCAAGCTAATTGTGGAGTCACCATAAGAGGTGGAAAAGTCACCATCATAGGGTCCTCTCAGCCTCCTAGAGTACCCACTTCCAACCCAAGGTCCATTCGTAGTGGCTATAATGTCCTTGACCAATTGAAAAGAACCCCAGGCCAGATCTCCACCATGGAGTTGCTGAAGATTTCATTGGTGCATAGAAAGATCCTAAAAGAAACTTTGGCCTCATATTCCATCCTCATCGATCTCAATACGGATCAATTCCAAGCTACGGTTGTACAGCTCAACACACCTCACCTCTTGACATTTTTAGAACAAGATCTTCCAACACAACCATCTCACAATCGTGCATTTCATTTGGAGGCTTACATCCATAAAAACAAGGTCATGCGGGTCTTAGTGGATGGAGGTGCAGGGTTGAACACATGCACCCTCAAATTAATAAAAATATTGGGCTTCTCAGAAGATACTATTGAAAAAGGAAAAAGCATAACTATCTGAGCCTGTGGTTATCAAGAAAGAGTGTCTTAGGGCACTATTCAACTCCCTATTCAAGAAGGGATGACCATCATGGAAATAACTTGTCAAGTTCTTGACCTAGAATTGCCTTATAATATTCTCCTGGGGCATCCTTGGATTCATGGGATGCAATTTGTTGCTTCCACCTTCCACTAGTTTGTAAAATTTCCATACCAAGGCCAAGAGGTCACTATCCATGGGGGTCCTTAAACCTTTTACTATTGCAAACATATGAAAGCCAAATATTATAGAATCCCCCAAGTGC
Organism: Sequoia sempervirens; assembly: GCA_007258455.2. Taxonomy (NCBI): domain Eukaryota; kingdom Viridiplantae; phylum Streptophyta; class Pinopsida; order Cupressales; family Cupressaceae; genus Sequoia; species Sequoia sempervirens. The sequence goes on along the minus strand of VDFB02168118.1, from coordinate 148,955,692 downwards.
CTAAAAATGATGAGGGCACCTCAACTCCATACATCAACCTAGCTACTCTTGCCTCCACTTCTGTGATAGAGACATCCACCATCTCTACCATATCTAACATCAAGATCATTGTCCAAGACAATAGGTGTGGGGATTATAAAATTAAGAAAAGTTCTTTCATGGTAGGAGATTTACCACAATCTCCTAGGTCCCGTGGGAAACCCCAACCAATTGGAACATCATCCCAAACTTTCAGAGCTGACCCCTCTAGATTCAAGAGGTAGGGAGACCTTAGTCGGGAAATAATAGAAGAGGGCCCATCAAACCTTTTGTACCAAGACAACAAACTAGTAGCTGACTTGCCTATGGATGATAGTAGTAAAGTTTTACAAATGATGCTCGCCATGGGCTATGACAGAAACCAGAGGCTTGGATAGAATGACAATGGTCTCCTAACACCCATCATTCCTAAGACATGAATGAGAAATATTGGCCTCAGATGTACCCCTCTGAGTATAACCATACGTGTATGAGGTCCCCCAGTTAAAGCAGTCAAGACTCCCCCTCAGCCAATAGCAGTTGAACATCGATTACCCATATCTACAGGCCGAGTCATAAACAATTTTACATTTGACATAACCAATGAATTTAGTAGTAGTGATGATGAGGAAGATGCCATAACTGACTTACCTATGCTTTTTGAGAATTCCTCTCTCATGATTAGTACCGTGTCATTTGAGTCAACCATTCAAACCCATGAAATCAACCTAGTCTACCCCTATCTCATCAATTACAACCAATGAGGACCACCAGTTCTATACACTTTCAAAAATGATGAGGCACTCTAAGAATTCATGGGACTGCGGGACATGGTGCCACATGGAGATCACGAGGTTGGGATTGATATCATACTGGACACACAAGCCTACTACGAGGAAACGATTGAATCCTTTAGTCATAAAAGTGAAAATTTGACAATAATCTCAAGGTCTTTGAGTGAAAACCACACTATGGCACTCTTTGACCCAAAAATAGTAAAAATAAAGGATGTATGCAATGGAGAGAACCTCTTTGAGGCACCCAAGGATGAAGGATTCAATCTTCCTCTCAGTGCTCTACATCAAGAAAAGTCAGCGGTTCTAGCCGAGAAGTGTAAACCAGTCAACTTGTGAATAGAGGAAACTCTGCATATCACATTTTATGTTGAATCATTGATGACAGAAGAACATGAGCTCCTAGCTACTTTCTTAAGGGAGAGAAAGGCCAAATTTTCATGGAGCTATGCCAACATGCTCGGGCTTGATCCAGAGATTGTGGTCCACCATCTAGTAGTTTACCCTAAAGCAAAGCCTGTCAGAAAAAAGCTCAAAAAAAGTCATCCCCAAATAGCCTTATTGGTTAAAATGGAATTAAATAAGTTACTTGATGTATGCTTTATATGACCAGTCGACTATCTAGAGTGGGTATCAAATTTGGTACCTATTTCAAAACCTGATGGGGGAATTCGTATATGCAAAAATTTTAGAGACCTCAATAAAGAATGTCCCAAAGATGACTTCACACTTCCCAAAATTGATATGGTTTTAGATATGACCATGGGACATGAGATTCTTTCACTAATGGATGGATTCTCCAGGTATAACCAAATCATGATAGCCAAAGAAGATCAACATAAAATAGCTTTTACTTTTCCATGAGGGACATATTGCTAGAACATGATGTCATTCACCCTAAAGAATGTTGGAGCAACATATCAGAGGGCCATGACCTTAATCTTTCATGACATGATCCTTAAGACTATGGAGGATTATGTCGATGACATATTGGAAAAACCAAAAAAAGGTTGGACCACATAGCAGCATTAAGTGCCATCTTTGACAGACTTGAGGAATATAAGGTCTGCCTTAATCCAAAGAAGTGTGTCTTCAACATACAATCAGGGAAACTATTGGGATATTCACATCCATGAGAGGGATTAAAATAGATCCCGCCAAAGTAAAGGCAATCCTCCAGATGCAGGCACCCAAGACTTTGAAGCAACTAAGTGGCCTATAAGGTAGGCTCCAGTCAATCTGCCAGTTCATAGCTCAACTAGCAAACAAATCAATCCCATATTCTAACCTACTCCACAAGGGGGTAGCATACAAATGGGATGAAAAATGTGATCAATCCTTTAACAAGATCAAATAATATTTTCTCACACCTCTAGTGCTTATGCCATCAATCTAAGGAAAACCTCTAATCCTCTACATATTGGCAAGAGCAGCAACTCTCGGTGCTCTCCTAGCTCAGCATGATAAAAAAGGAATAGAGAGGGCTATCTACTATATTAGCTGAACCATGGTAGGGCATGAGTTAAATTATTTTTTCATCAAAAAACCTTATCTAGCATTGGTGTTTGCCTCACAAAATTTTAGACTACATGTTAACACACAAAATCAAACTCATTGCCAAGATCGACCCACTCAAATACCTACTTTCCAAAGAAATTCTTATAAGAAGGATGAACAAGTGGGTCATAATTCTATCAGAATATGATATCAAGTATGTAGAGTGGAAGGTCATCAAACGGAAAGTTATTGTAGACCAACTGGCAGAAGCACCAATGTATTCAAAGAATCCACTAATTTCAGAGTTCCCTAGGGAGTCCATCTTCAACTTGAGCATAGCAGATCATTGGAAGTTTTAATTTGATGGTTCCTACACACAACATGGATTGGGAGCCGGGGTCTTTTTCATCACTCCACAAGGATACTGCATACCAAAATCTTACAAGTTGACATTTCCCTACACAAACAATATTGCAAAATATGAGGCTCTAACTATAAGACTCAGAATAGCAGTGTAGTGGCATATCATGGCTCTCAAGGTATATGGAGATTCACATCTAATAATCAATCAAGTGAATGATGAGTATCAAACTAAAGAAAACAAGCTAACTCCATACAAGAAATTGGTCGAAATTCTTAAGGATTCCTTCATTGAGATCACATTTGAGCAGATACCTAGAGGAAAAAATAGAGTGGAAGATTCCATGGCGACAATTAGATCCCTATTGGACATCACTCGCAATGTCCCAATGCAAGAATTCCTAGGAGAGAAGCTTCTTGTTCCTACATTCAAGCTACCAGAGTTTGAATTTGTGTGCAAAATCATTGGTCTCAGTGATCCATAGTACCATGATATATACACTTATCTGAGAATAGGATTCCTCCCAGTCAACATAACCTCAAACCTTAAGAAAACCTTTATCAAGAAAGCATCCCGTTTCGTCATCCTAGGAGATACCCTTTACTGTAGGAGCATTGAGGGAACCCTATTACGATTCCTAAATGTCGAGGAAGCCTTGATTGCTTTAATTGAGGTACATAATGGTATTTTTGGTTCACACTCAAGTGGAATGGCCTTAGCTAATAAATTGCTGAGGACGGGATATTATTGGCCTACTATGGAAAGAGAAGCACATGACTATGTCAGAAGGTGTCTACAATGCCAACAGCATGGGGACCTCATCGATGCACCAACTCAAGAGCTACACCCTATTGTCACACCTTGGCCCTTTTCACAGTGGGGGCTCGATCTCATTGGAAAAATCATCCCCACCTCATCCAGTGGCCACAAGTTTATCATTATCGCCACTGAGTACTTCACAAAGTGGGTGGAAGTCATACCAATGACCTACATAACTGGAAAGAAGATATCAAAGTTCATCATGAACTACCTAATATGCCGCTATGGTGTCCCACAAGCCATTATCTCAGATAAGATAATGGGACACCATTCAAAAAATAGGATGTCCATGACCTGTGCTACAAATTCAAAATCTAACATCATTTTTGCAAGCCATATTACCCCCAAGGAAATGGCCAAGCTGAGGCTACAGACAAGACCATTCTAAAAATTCTCAAGAAAATAGTTAATGAAGCTAGTCGTAATTGGCATCTCCAACTAAATCCCACCTTCTAGGCTTATCAATCTAGCATCCACACACCAACAAGTGCCACCCCCTTCTCCCTGGTCTATAGATCAGAAGCCATATTACCCATCAAGATCAAGCTCCTGTCACTGAGAATATCACTGTAGAATCTCATCATAGATGAGGAATACCAGGTGTCAAGACTGAATGAGCTAGAACTACTAGACGAACGGCGAATAGAGGCCTTGAACCACTTGCAGGTGTATCAGAACTGACTCAAACAAAACTATAACAAGAAGATCAAGAGCATGACCTTCTAGGTAGGAGAACTTGTGCTAAAAGAGAATTAGAATAACATCCCAAATCCAGACGGAAAAGGAAAATTTGAACCCAATTGGTTGGGACCATTTTTCATCAAGGAAATATACAATTCAAGGGCATGTTAGTTATCAAAACCCAAAGGGGAACCTCTGCAAGAGCCCATAAACAACTCCCATCTAAAAAAAATTATGCGTAAATCTTTTAGGGTATAAAGCCAAAAATACAACAAAAGTAGAAAATGTCCTGAAAAAATGGTCACCCTCATGGAAACTTGGTAGACAGGAGTCTTGGTGACAACAAAAAAAATCAGAAAAGGAAAAAAATCCAAAAAAAAATAAGAAAAAGGATTAAAAACAGTAAAGAGAAAAATCGTCCTCTAGTGAAAACCACTTTGGTGGCACTTTGGTCAAGTACCTTAGTGAAAACCTAGAAAATAGGCGCCTTGTGTAAATAAGCACTTTCCGTCCACCAGGATCTCCATAGCCTTTTCTACATCATCCATCATGCTTCCATCATCTATCAGATTTCATATATCCATCCATCACCCATCCACATCCGCATCATAGCTTGGTCTTATGTTTGTGTCATGATCCCCCTAGTACTACTCGACTCATTCTTAAGGTTAGTTTGTCCTGCCTTTATTGGGGTAGTCTATTGCTTCGTACTGGGTGCATGATCTCATTGGATCAGATTCATGTATATTCTTGAAGTCCCTAAAATAAAAAAATCCAAAACATCAGAAAATCAGAAAATCCTAAAACATTCATAAAATCAGAAAATCCAAAAACATTCAAAACATATCAAAATAAAAAAATAAGTCAAAAATTTAGTCAAAAAGTAAAAAAAAAGTCATCCTATCGAACTATGGTTATCTGAGCCTTGAACATAGGAAAGGTTGATCTTTGATCATCCCCCGAGACACTTAGGTTAGTTCTTTAGGAGTCCATTATAATCTAGACTAGCAATCCCTTTGTTCATATCTCATCAATAATCAAGTATATGTTAGTCGAACTAGGTGGTCTCTGCATGTATAATGTAGGCAAGGATAATCTATTGATTAGCCCCCAAGGCCCCTAGGATAGGTCTTTAGGTTAGTCTCTTGGTCAAAATCTTGGAAACCTCAAAACATTTGAAAATTCAAAAATCAAAACATTTGTAAAGTCTCAAAAATACAAAAACTAGCCTCAAAACATTTCAAAAACATAAAAAACATCCAAATATTTTAAAAATCCATCCATCTCATCTCGTTTTCACCTGCAATAAATATTCGCTCATAATAAATCAATCATCATCCTCAACCTTTGGTAAGGCAATCAAAAACAAGTCTAGCAGTTCAAAAGTAGAAAACTTAAATGTCAAAGTCTCAAGTCTAGGTCAGTAAGTAAACAAGTTGGTCAACTCTTTGTGTCAATAGCCTATCATCCAATCAATCCCAAATGAATCATTTGATAACATCATGTCCTTGGATGCATCCTTCCTACAATGGACATCAACATTAGGCATCATCGTAGTTTTAGTCTTGGCTAGCGGTATTGAAGAACATTAGCTTGTTTGATTGCTTTATCTTTGTCTTGTGACTTATCTCATTGCACTCATTTCAATGACCTCTCAATGATGTCCCAAACAAAGGGATTTAGAGAGAAATAAATGTGGCAACAATCATTATCTTTTTATCTGTTGTACCTATTGGATATTCTTGTAAGATAACTTAGTTATGCATGCTTTGCTTGGTTTGTAAGGAGGGTGTTTTAGGTGTCTTGTTGATAATGAAGGAAGGCTTGCTTTTCTATGTTTTTGGTCTAAGATATTTGAAATATCTAAACTACATTATGATTAAGGTTCCATACACCAGGTGTGAATAGGGATACTCCTATCTAATTGTCGATTCAAAGTCCATCAGACTAGGTGCAATGCCATCCTAGTTCATTAGACCTTGATGCATCAGGCCTATGTGTGTTATCAAACATAAGGTAATTGGCCCTTTTAAAGTCCCAACTCCTGGGTAAGTAAGATCATCATCATCATCATCTTTTGACTTGTTGGAGTCTCTTGTATTTCTTCTATCTTCTTTCTATGCTAACATGGTACCATGACAGTTAATCACAAATCATTATCACTAGTGAATCCATCTTGCATCCATAAATCATCACCATACTACATAATGCATAACATATCATGTAGAAAGTATTAATCATATCACATTCATTTCCTTTCCATCAATACATAATATAGATTGTTTATTCTAAATATCTCATAAACCATACATGTAATCTCATCAAACCATCAATTTCATAATCATATACATAGCCATTATTAACACTCATTGCATCATATGCATACATATCATCTTTTTGGTTCTCTTTACAATGTAACCAAGTTTGTCTTCTAATCTACCTATGGTATTGCCAATTCCAATCAAAGACAGCTCGAAGGACCTAGACCAACTAACGAGGACTTTAAAAACCTTCCTACACTTCGGGCTCTGCAAGACCTGGGAAGGTGATCCTTTAATGTGTTTACAACCTCTGCACCATTATTATAAACGACATTAACAATAGCAGATAATCTCACTTAATAGCTCAACATGATAAGATAATATCCACTAGAATTGGTCGTTCATAGACAATATCAACTATCTAGAGCATGAGATAACTAAACAAAGTCCATTGTTTAAGATAGTCATTGATTTGAAATTTGTAGCAAGCTCTAAGAAAAGACAAAAAAATAATGAACTACACGAATAAGTACAACTTAGATCAATGCCATACATCCATTGTAGGATTCAAATTCATAAGCATCTAGAGGTTTACGATAGATTTAATACATGACATATAAGATCCCTGACAATATTGCATTACAATTTCATCAATACGCATTCTAACCCAATACTACTTATCAAATCCTTATATAGAACATATCCGCCTATAATCCCATTCAAGCATTTTAATTAATTCCTTGGATTAAAGCTAAAATAGAATCATACACACCACAATAGTGAGATGGATAAAACAACCCTTAGTTATTTCAGTCAAAGTTCAAATATGCATGTACAATGGAGAGACATGAGCTTGAATTTATCATTTCAACTCAAATGCTAGTACTGTCATACAACATTAAATCCCCATGAACTCAAAACCTATTATAGAATGACTCAAAACCTAAATTGCATTTCTCTAAAACCATCAAACTTTACAATTTGCTCTGCAACTTCACCTAGACTTGACCAAAAATTATCTAACTTGCTAACTCGCACTTCTGGCCTTGAAATACTTCTTATAGAAAATGAAGGAGAAAACAAGCATTAGGCTAGAAAGTACACATGTCACTAGCCAATTGGAGCACCTGGTGATATTCCAAAAATTGTTACAATATACATCACCTTGCAGAATATTCTCGTTCATCATATTAGCTGAGGAAAGTTGCTGCAACAACAAAAACCACAAGAAAGCTACACTGAGAATGCCATCAATACAAAACTGGAACCATTGCAACCACAACATTTGATTTGCCACTTGTTAGTAGTCCACTCTTTTTACTCTTCCTCAGTCAAATATTTAGTTACCCATTTCTAGTGCTCTTCATAAGTTGGCCAGTCAAAATTAATTACCTCATCCACCTTGGCATTATAAGGTGTGTGTTTTACCACTACCTGATTTGCATCCCTTTCAAAAGTTTCCAAAAATGAGCTGGTACTAATGATTTTATCCATACAGCTCACCAACAAATCATATTCTGAGTCATCACAAATTGAATTAATTTGATCATTGATGACCTCACTTGCTTGATCCTGCCATTGTTAGAGTTACTTGATTTTCCCCTACTCATCAATTATATCAGGTAACAATGTGTTACCCCAATCATTGAAATTATTCACCAACTCCCTAATCTTCCTACTCAAGTCATTTCGTAAGGTCTAAAAACCTTGCAATGATTTTACTAACACATGAGTAGGCTTTAATGATTGGGGCCTATTATTTATATCAAACCTTGAGGCCTTATACATGATATCCAAATCATTTTCCCTAGGGATCCAATTTTCAATTATTGCTATCACCACCTCCTGATCTCTATCAATATTCTTTATTGCATCTTACAACAAAGAATATAAAGAATGTATAGATAGCAATTTACTATCAACCCTTTCATTTCAATGCCTCAAAATAGTAGTAACAATCTCCTTTTTCTTTAAAATAGATCCCTCCTCATTTACGTTTAATGATGCCTGCAATTTATTGATTTTTTGCAAGAGACACTTCTTTGTAGGATCAACAGAGCACTTTGTTTCTTCTTCAATTTCCTCTAAAGAAGGGGTGAGGGCATGATTCTGACTAGGAGACCCTGGTGTGGAAACAATTGGAGAAGTAGGAGGCACTAACCCTACTATGGAAGGTAATGTACTGGTCCTTGGAGCACCTGATGTCTCCCCAATCTGTCTATACCTGAAACTTTCCACCTCAGTTTGCAACTCAACATTCCTCTATTGCATCTTGTTGTATTCTTCAATCAAAAGGTTATACTTCTCCATTAGGATTTTTTGTTAGCCTCCTCCCTTTCAGCAGTCTTTTGGGCCAATTTGGCCACATTCATAGTCAAATTAGTGGCCTCGGTGGTTGAGGTCTCTGAAGCTCTCTTTATTATTAATCCTCCTCTAAAATTTGGATTAATATTAGAAACATCTAGTTTTCTCCCTTGTGGGGCCAATGCCCAAATTGCCAAAGTTTCATATTCCTCACTAAAGGAAGTATTTTGCAATGTTGCCTTGACTTCTTCTTCAGAGTCTTGAAAGGGATTCTTGGACTTCATAATAGCATTAAAGGCTACTAGATCTGCAATGTCCCATTCAGGTAGAATCAATACACCAGCCTAACTCACTAGTTTTCTTCCCTCTTGAGAAGTGATGTTCTTAAATTCTTCCATCAATTTAGCTTTTACTTCCTCATCATTCTTCTAGTTTGACCTGTCAAGTCTTAGTTCTCTTCTCCTCTTACTTTTATCTTGATATTATTCAAATTTCATCCTCCATACCAATTACAACAATATTGGAGTTTTTACAAATGTATTTTCATCTTCTACCTCCTTGCATGCTTCCATTCTTGCATCTTGTACACTTTTTCCTTTCATATCTAAATCAAATAAAACCAATTCAGCTGGCCTAGGAGGGGAAGGCATACCAACTTGCATGTCTTGATCAGTAACAATGATTTCATCCATCAGATCCTCCTATGGTTGATCAATTATTTTCCTTTTAGGGCTTGGCTCAGATGGTGGTGATGGGGGACTA